>CM052222.1:3263425-3440320 GCA_028454225.1 Lasioglossum leucozonium
GTGTTCCTGGAGTATTTGCACTACACATTTTTGACTAATGCCACTTCCTCGTGCGATTTGGCTCGTACTAGCATGAGGGTTTCTATTCACTGCTGCCAGAACATTAATTGTGTTTGCTTCATTCCTTACAGTCCTCACCTTTGTACGCTTTTTATTTTCGACACTACCAGTTTCGCGGAATTTATTTATCAAATTGGAGTAAACGGAAACTGATGGACAATTACAATTAGGAAATCGGTCCTTGTACAACTGCACGGCTCCTCTTAAACAATGTCGACTTTCTCCATAAATGACAATCATATCAATCTTATCTTCCTTCGAGTAACGCATTGTGAAACGTTCATCGATAAACTGATCGAGAAATCTTAGAAACTGTGGACATCTGATAGCAAGAAGTTCTTCTGAGTAATTAGTAGTGGATAAACACGATTCTGTACGAACGTATAGATGAAGGTATATCATAATTGTCCTCCTGTCAACACCGAATCTGTTATTATGTTGTGTATTGCGATACATTTGAATGTATAGCAGCTCAAGGGATGTATTTTTAAACATTTGGCGTAACAGAAATACATCAAATGAATCTTGCACGTTGAATTTTATTTATACCATTTTTCTGGGTTGAAGGTCATCTGAAGGTCATATTGTGTTACATGTATGAATTCGTTATTTTGTCAGCTACAACATTACGTTAACGAAAATATATCATTCCATTTAAAAAAATATCGATAACCTTGAAATCTCTTAAAATTGACCTTGACATTTTTTTCCCTTACAGTGTTATATGTGGCCTTTCAAACAGTGTAACTTTGTCCTACGAAGTTTTTTTGTACAACGAAAAGTAACGGAGATATTTAGGTGTCCTGCTTTATCGAATTCACCCTGTATATTTCGTTCGACGCTTCTCCGGTGTAATCATCTTTCTGTCGCGTCTTTAAGCTTCACGAATCTAATCGTTCACGGTATAACAACAGAAACAAATAGATAAATTGCAACGAACAAAATAAAACCGCGAAACAGTTGGTATAAGTAGCCACAGGCTAGCGAAGCTGCGTTTATACGAAGCAAGTGCAGTAATAAAAGCGGGAAAACGGGTTAATTTTTGTTTTCTTCCGAAAATGAAAAATCAGAGAACAGTCCACCAGTGAAAAAGACTCGTCGGGAATTCTCGACGGCGGCGGCAACGGCGGAGACAGAGTGTCGGGCAAGAGCGAGAGCAGTGCCGGTGATTTCAATGTGGCTCGCGCCAGAACGTTTCCGCGGCGTTCGCAGGAAAAGAAGAGAAACACAGAGAGCCCCGGAGAATGAGAAATGCGAACGGGGCACGCGGCTTGTCGCGTACCCCCTTGGCCGAGTAGTTTTTTCGAAGGTCGGTCGAAACGGGCCGGTACGAGGCCGGGGTTTAATGTAATGCTATAAAACCGGCATAATTTAGTAATGAACGGCCACTTTGCACAAATGGCTTCGTGCATCACGGGCAAACCAAAGAAGTCCCTTTGGCCGGGCGAGCGCGTGATAGGATAATAGTAATGTGCTTAATGGTAAATGGAGGCATTCAAGAGGCCGAGATTCAGATGGCACTCATAATGGCCGGCTGAACCGGCGTATCACCCCTAATAAGTACAAGTGGCACAAAATAGCTGTAATCACTTGACATCGTGGATCGTAAGATTATCCTTCTCTCCCCACCGCCAAGACGTCGCGTCGTCGCGATCTACGTGTTCGCCGTACCGTGCTCCTCGCGATTCTGTGAATTTATATGTTGCGCACCGGCATTGTTTGAACCAGCATTGCTGCGACATTCGAAAGATTCCGGGCGAGGAAGGATAAACGTCGGCTTTCACGCTTATCTGGCTTCTTTCCGGCATTTTTTAAGGAATTTATTTCAGACATTTCGATCGAAGGAATCGTTTGTTGTATTAAAAATGAATAGACCAAATGGAAAACTCTTTTTCACTGTTACATTATTTTTAATCAATTGTAATGATTAAGAAAAGGTCTGTGTAAGCTGTTGTACGCAACCGAACGGACCGTTCATTCCGAATTAGGGAAGAGTCCGTGAAATTGGCACGGAGGGACAGATGAACTACATCATAAGCGACAGTGGAACTCTAACTCAGACTAAATGCTAGTTAGACCATGGGCAATCCCCTCTGGGCACAAATAATCCACTTAGCCAAGAAACGCCCAAGGGAAGAATTCCTTGCGCCCGGAGGAGTCTTTGATCCCTAAAACCCTGTTTTTGCGGCGGCTGATGAATTCCAGTCGTTGATGGCTCGTATCAAATCGTGCCCCGCCATTTGAAACACCAAGCAAAGGCTCTACGCCTAGCCCAATTAGCCACGATTGGCACCTATTTGCTCGTCAAGATATCAGTGAATATATCTAGTAGAACCCATTTATTATAGTCATACGAGAACCGTGCACGATAACCGGATTCTATATCTCGCTGTCCGCGATGACCTTGCAAAAAGATGCATCTAAAAATTGATCTCGAGCCGCGAGATAAAAGTCGTCGTAAATAGATCTTGGAAAGGTCTACGGGAAAATCCCGTGGCTGAGGATTTTTTTAAATAGATCCTTCGATCATAAGCCAACAACTATATGTAATCGAATGATTTCGAATTATTGATTAAAAGATGAAATTCAAGGTTACATTTGGTGCAACAGAATTATTGAAAACCCGTTAATAAGCCAGGCGGATGCACCGATTGAATAGGGGACCGCCATTTTGACAGGTCCCATAGTTCCGACACTAAACGAGACTGGTACAGCCAGTCCGCGATAATGTTTGCACACCCGAGAAATCAACGGAGTCTTCGGGAGTCGGGAGCAGGAGGTCCCGGCGGAGAGTTAGCAACAGTGTTGCGCAGACCCGTGGCCGTAATGCGCATATAATTAATGATAATTATGCCGGTCGGACGTGGGTCGGTAGTTTTTTTTTTGTTTTGTCGAGCGAGGAGCTCTGTAATGAACCCACCCAAAGACGTCGGAACCAGTTCCACGTATCTTCTGTTCGTTTGCGACGCCGTCGGACGTTTGAAACGCGCCCGTTACGATACCGATGCGAGCATTTACCCGCAGTTTAGCCACGTAATGAATACTATTACCGTCGGCTTCTACCCCGGGCCCGTATTTTATATGAATGTAGATTATCGTCCTCGGAAACGACCGGCAGGATCACCGCGCGCGCTCCTCGCAAAAACCTGACCACCTTCGATCCTCCCAGAACGTTGCTCCGCGCCGTGGAACGGCTTAGCTGTCCCTAAACGCCTCGCACCTCCGATCCGCGTGTATTTATTATTTATTCCAGAAATAAATTCTCGATTCCTCGGATCTGCGCAAATAGCAGCGCGATCGCTTGAAATTATTTTGAGACGGCACTCTTCTTCTTTCGTCCGGTTCGATGATCCTTGCGATCGAACGCGTCCTGTTGACACGTACGTGTAACAGGTGACACGAGTCGACTTGTCAGCGGGGGATCATCGACGCGCCACGACGATGCGATTAATTAGAGGCTGTCGATGATTGCAACGAACGACGCCGTTTGTGCATTTTTACCGCGGTATTAATGATCTTACGTAACCCGGTGGTCTTCGATCGTGGGAGTTCCGTCGAGCACGTGCGCCTCTGTAGAGGCCGATGTTGCCGAGCATGATTTTACCGTGAAATATAAAGTTTCATCATTTTTACAGAACAGCTGGATAGTTTCGTTCATCTCAGATCGCTCGCAGACAGTTACCTTCTGTAACTTCGTAATTATGCGAATATTTGCAACGAGATTTGTTTTTTTAGTCTTTGAAATCTCACCCACTCTGTCGTTCGGCGTACGCAACCCTTACGAAATATAGTATGTACAGAAGAGCATTTTTTAAAATGTTCGCGAAGAAAAATTCTTCGACAATCTTTCGAATCCTACTTTCGGGTGAAACTTTTCGGTCGTTGGTCGTCACCCAGTTACAAAAATCCCCTCCACCCCCATCGAGGGCCTATCCGTGCCGGGTGATCGATGAAACGATTTCAATTAACAAAATGCGCCGCTCTGCCGATGGAACCGGTCTCTCATTCCGCTCCGGTCCGCTCCGCTCGCGCGTTTTCGGAATTCGTCGGAAAATATGCTCGCACTCAAGGTTAATGGACCGGATGAATGAGGCAGTTTCGCCCGACAGAAATCACACGCGGAAAAATATCAGCGGCAAAGTATCGCGGTGCGTCATTCCGGCGACATTTCGATGCCGGCTTTTATTTTCGCGCCATCGGGGCTCGAAGCCTTCGAGCGGTTTCGGTTTGGTGCGAGTTCACGATAATTGCCCGAGCCTGAGCTCGTTTCCGACCCTCCTACAACCCCCGACCAACCCCCTCCCGCCATCCCCACCACCGTAGTTTGCTCGCTGAAAGCGAGAAATATAATTACAACGGATAATTTGTTTTATGTGGGCGATTAAAGCTGGATTTTCTTTTAGATTGTTACCACCGCTTCGCTGCGATCGCGCTGTTAGACTCTGGCTCCGGCGAGTTCCTGTTTTTCTGCGTTTTACCGCCGCAATACGTCGTGCCGGTTTGGCAACCATTTTCTTCGGTTTCGATTATAAGTGTCGCAGTGTGTTCGTGGTTTTGCAACGCGTATGTGAATCTTGGGGATTCTGGCTCGTTGAATCGAGGATGTACATTATGGTGGAAAACAACGTATATTTTTCTGGAAATAAGAAGGTAAGAAATATCATTCTACTCTTCAATTTTACACAGCATTTCGCAAGTTTGTCGATCAATTTTTTGACATTAATAATTGTGTTTAAATAACGTAGAATTTTAGTTGGATAAAATTTTATTGCAACCACATTGTCCGGCATAGAATGCTAATTCCGCTGCATGATACATTAGATCGCAAAAGTGATAAAGCGCGATGTTGTTAACAATAGAACCTCCAAGCAAACCAAAATTATATAAATGGTTGTACTATTGTTATGTAAATGATCGAGTTTCCTCGCGATGTATATTTTCGCGTACAAACGAATAATATAATTTATCTCTGAATTACCTTCTTGATTACGTAATTTCGGATCGGCCCATTAAAGAATAAAATTCGAAAAATTCACCTACCATAGGATCAGATCGATAGCATCAATTTTCCGAAGTTTGAACGCAGACGATTCGCAGTGTTCGCGTTGGTCGGGGAGCGAAGTCTTCCGACAGGGAAATTTTGCGAAGAGCGGAAGACGATCGTCGCGGATCGAAATGCAGCACGGGAACGGGACGTGACATCGATTAAAGGTAAATGGCGGCTCGAGGGAGACGGGAATAAACCGAGCGGCCCGGCTGTAAGTACGTAGTGCCATTTTAATGTCGTTACAGGGGCATCCTGAGCGCGAGAATTTGCGGCGGCGAGATTAAAACTAGCTAACGAGACTCGGGGCCACAATGGTGATTGCAAATAATAAAATCTATTTTGCCGGTTTATTAAATCCGAGTGCGGAATAAAAGTGTTCGCGGATTATTGAATTATTCCCGCGGTCCTGTGGCCGCGAACCTTTCTCTCTCTCTCTCTCTCTCTGTCTCTCCGCCCGCGATAGTGGACAGCGAGCAGAAAGACTAACAACTTTTGCATCGACCAAGGCATCGCTTATGAAATTTTACGGCATTACAACGCATGTTAATGGAATTGGAAGGCGCAAACGTAGAAAAGTAGAAATTCAACGGGAACGCGACGATGCGCCGCGCCGCTCGCCGTGGTAATATTGCTTGAAAATATTGTACGTGCTCGGGGGAACGGCGAGCAACTTTAATGATCTCCAGACAGTTCAACGTTAAATGTACCAGTAAAGTTGACCGGCTTCACATTTTTTATTCCGCGATTATTTAAATTGGTAATTTGATTGTTGTTAAACTTACCTAAAAATGTATAATGTATACGGCTTCGATGAACAGTGTAATGTTGCTGAATGTATTTCTGCATGCACAGAGAGTAATTTATAAATAAATCCCACAAAAATCCCAAAAATATATCGTCCGGTATAACGTGAAAAAAAATTCTCAAAACACAACGTCAAGTCGGAGAAAAAGCTGCGATCATTGACAAACGCTCGAACTGGAAGAGCAATGACGCAACCGCTTTAACAAAGTGCTCGATCCTACGAACACAATGAAATAATTATTAACAAATGAATTCGGGGGGTGGGGTGGGTTGAATGACGGTACAATGAAGAGTGAAGGTCAACGCTGAAGCAAGCACCGCAGGTGGGGTGTGCGTGTGCGTCGGTATGTGGGCCAGCGGGCGTCATCGAACCGCGGCGCATGCCGGGGGTATAATCATTTTAATGCAACAACGTAGAAACGGCGGGGCGCACGGTTGGATAACGTGGCCACATTTCAGCGTCCCACGCGGGCGTATCAACAGTTGCCACCTTCCGTCCCTAATCCCAGCAGCCGCAAGCCAAACTCGACCTACCAAAGCGGTCTGGGCCGTTGGCCGGCACCCCCCTTCCTCCGTCGAAAACTAAAAAAACCAGAAAAAAAGGAACCGCGCGCGCGGTTCTTAAAAAGGCCAAGCCGTCAAAGACCATCGCGTCCGGGGAATTTGAAAGCAATCGCTTAATTATCCGGCATCCCATAAAAACAGGCTGAAAAAGCCGCGAATATGAAGAGCGAACGTGAGAGAGAGAGAGAGAGAGAAGGGGAGGGAGGAGAGGCAGAGGACGACAGGAGCGACGAAACAGGCAGGAGGGAGATAAAGCGTACGTATGATCGCTTCATATCGCCTCACAAAGTGAGTCCTCTGCGTTCTTATGGTTATTTATCGAGTCGTCGACCCCCCGGGAAAAGCCGCTCGTTGACAAAGGAACCGAAAAAACCACCTCCGCGCCCACAGATACACACACGCGCGCGCGCGCACATATCCAAAGTGCTCAAAGACATAAAAAAGGACAAAAGAATGAGAAAAGGAGAAACAAAATATAGGAAAAAGTACAAAAAGAAAAAAAAGAAACGACGTGGGGGGACTTGGGGGGAGGTCGCAAAAAAGGAATATATAAAAGGGGCATCGGGTATGTGTGGCGCGCGTGGGGCGTCGCCATTTCTGATTGAATCCAGGCTTCGAGCTTATATTTTGTCATCCATTGGCGCCGTCGGGAGCGTGAGTGCAGCTAAAAGAGTCGAAACGGTGACGAGGGGGCGCAGATTGGGGCGCAGGTGGAGAGCCACACCAGGTGGAGGAGGAGGGTGTGTATAGGTGGGTTCCAGGAGTGGCGGCTCTACGGATCGAGCGATGGTGGACGGTGGGGGAAAAGGGGGCGCTGTTTGCCAACGCGAATTTTAAAATCACGAATTTTTAAAAAGTACCCCGCGGCCAGATTCTCTTCGCTAACGTGGTTACGTAGTCCCGATTCTCGCGTGCACGTGTACGTGCACGAAACGGGGTAGACGCGTCCTGGCTAGTAGACCCCGTAACGGTGCGTGTGCGCGTGTCGGAACTGCAACCCTGCAGCCAACGGTGTATGGGTGCGGAGGCACGGTGCACGCGCGCCGCCGCGCCACTATACGCGTTTATCCTACATATCTGTAAATGCATTCAGTTATACTGGTCTCTCCACCGACAAAAATTTGATTTTTTTCTCTTTTCCTCTCTCCCGGTCCTGCCCTCCTCCCTCCCTCCCCCCACCCGATCCCACACCCCGACCTCACCCCTCTCCACGCAGTTCTTTTTCTTTGGTTCCGCGTCCCTTTGTTGCCACAACCAGCCCCGGCATAAACGCCGAAAAACGCGCCCCCTCCCCCTCTCCGTCCCCTCGACCGCCACCACTCGAACCGCTCCGTTGCGTCTTTCAGCCCGCGCGGTTTTTTGCCGTTGAATAGCGCCGCGCGATCCGCGCCCGTAATTCACTAAGTCCCCTCAATGGAAGAATCGCAATGCCGACACTCTCCTCTCGTACTGCGCTTATTAGGAACCCCGAGACGAGCGGACATCGGTTGCTGTTTTCCGGTTTTTGTTCCACGCGATTGATCTACAATTCTTTGCTCCAGCTTTTCGTATCGGTCCAACGTGTTCGGCGCGCCATGGAAGCTTTCCGAAATCGGTCAGAGTACCCCCACACCGTTCCTTGATCTGAGAAAAATGATGCGTTCGGTGATCGATCCTTCTCGATACTATGATTTTTCGCTTGGAGCGGTAAATGAAAATTCACGTGAACGTAGACTACATATTGTAGGGAATGTCGGGCGGGAAAATGATTTTGTGTCAACGTAAACGCTAAAGAATTAATATATTTGAAAATGACAGGGCGTTTTAAGAGTACCGAACGGACGCTAACATTCTCAATACTTCGCAATGCAGAAGAACAATCTCTCAGAACTCATCCTCACGATCTGAACTGCGCTCTCGTCGGAAAAAACGCTGCGGCTCCTATTATTGCTCCCCTGAGGGGGTTGTCATTCCCTTACCCAATCAGGGCCTTTTCCCCGAAAAGAGGGAATTCCCCCACAGGAGTGTGGTGGTGTCGCTTGCCCCGTCTTCGTTTCGGGCGTACCTGGGCCCATGTGGGGTGCAGCTGTGTTTTATGGGCCTTAAGACCCCTAGTTAACAGCTGCACCCTCCATTAACCTTGGTCCCTCAAATTTGCCTACAATATTTCTTATCTCGACCGCCAGTGAAGTTTCCTGAAATTGTACACCCCCGAGACCAGAGAGTGGGGCCAACTGAAAAAATGGCCAGAATTCATCGGTGAACCGACGACAGCGACAAATAAAAATTCATGAATATCAACTAAGCGTACACAAACAAATCTGAAAAGATCTCGCGCGGATGTATCATTCGGGTTAGCTAAGAAAAATTCCCGAAATTCTTCCGATCGTCCTAAATCGAAGATAAGAAGAGGTGTAACGCGTTCGGCAACGAGTCCGAGCGTAATCGCGGAATAATTAGGGCGACGCTGACGTTAAACGGAATTTAATTAAAACCGGTTGATTCCCGGTGAATTTTTCATCCGGGGTACCGCGGACAGTAGGAAACGTAAATAGTCCGTGAGCTTTTTAATCATTTCCTCCTCTCGTCCGGGGGATACAAAGTTTGAGCGCTCACTCCGGCGCGGCGCGCTCGGCCGCGTCCATGTTGCTCGAAGGGAACAAAAACATTGCGCGGTACAACGCTGTCAAAATATACCATCCTCGCGGCCCGGCCGTCCCGCGGGTCCCACATTACGCGAACGTTAAATATTATTTTTAGGGGGACACATTTATTTGCGAATAAAAAATAGAGCTGTCTCGTGAATAAAGTGGAAGCTCGCGGAGCGTATTTCGCTGAAGCGCCTGTTGCTAAATATCCGCGCAGTCTCTCACTTCACCCGGTATTTCGTCTGTACTTATTCACCTGCACACACTCAGACACTCCGTGCGCTTGCTGTGACTCGTGCACAACCGTTCGCGCGCGCGCGCACACACACACGCAGAAAGATAGCTAGATAGAGAGAGAGTCAGCAAAATGCACGCGGAGGATCGACGCACACGGAATGACACGCACGGCGCGGCGCGGTGTAAACTGGCGAGGAAAACGTGGCTCATAATTACTCGGTAAACAGTAATTATTTTTGAGAACCCGGGGAAACAAGCGGTTTTTTTATGGGGCCGCGGATCGCGCGCGATGATAAAAGCTCCCGTCACGATTAACATTTTAAACAATATCGCGTTACCCGAGAACAATTAATATCCGGCCCGAACAGTTTGCCGGCGACAGTTTGTACAAACCGTGACAGAGGGTTTATTACTCCAAAGGTTCCTCCGTTGACATCCTTTGTTCGGTGTTAATTAAAACCGGTCAAATTTTTGGCAGACTGTTTTATTAATTTTCCCGCAGCGCCAGGACCTTTCTGTGTGCGCTGGTCCGTGGGAGCCGCGTCGCTCGAAGGAACCCGTGTCGCCCGATCGAAACCAATTTTAATGATACTTTCCCATCAGATTTATCATGTTGGAATTTTGCGGCGGCCGTGTCCTTCGATAATGTACTTCATTAGGTTATTGTATTTTTAACGGTATTAAAACGACCGAGTAGTGCGGACACTTGCCGAAGAAGCAACAAGTAGAAACAGTCTTCGAATAACTTCTGCAAAATTACACGGCCGCAGCGGCGGCGGCGGCGGCGGTCTCGTATTAAATTGAAACATTCGAAACCGAGAAACAGGAGCAACAAGTAGGATTTTGATGAATAAAGGATAAAAATTGAAACAGTTTCGTTCATTAAGATAGAAGTCCGCGGAACCCCGGCAAATCCTCGCGTGAAACATTAAAAACTCAGAAAGCGCCGTTCGACGAAAACAGTTTTCCCGGGGCAGATGAAATTCGAATTAATCTAAATACGAAATTCTCGTGTCTGGTTACGAGAGGGGAGATAGTTCGAGCAACTTCGTTAATATATTTTTCAACGGACGCGGTCCGCAAACGACTATCAAGGAACGCTAACGCGCACGGATCGATTTAATAGCGAACCACTGGAAATGCTAATACTCGGGTGCTAAAATTGTTGAAGGTTTTTCTTTTTCCATCGCTTAGTCATCCCCGTTGTCTACCTTGTAGCATCGATTACAGGTGTTTCTCGCAATCAAGTGCGGTAGAATTTCCACAGTAATTAAACATTTACAGCCGTTCTACGGCGGGTTTAGAACTTTGCAGTTTGCTCGCAACATTGCAAGCACAAGTCCTTTCGAGTCTCGTTCTCCAATGGAGAGGGAGACAGGCACATGCGTACGTAGTCTCTGCATAGCATTTATCGGAACGTGTAATGGATACGCTTTTTTTTGTGGCAGTCGGCAACTTTACGAGCCCGTAATTTGCGAGAAACTTTCCACTCTGCAGCAAGTGCGTACTTTGAATCGCCGCAATTGCGTTTTTCGCTTAACAGCGTGTCTTAATTCACAGGCGAAAAGAACGCTATGCTCGACGAACATTGTTACTTACGTCGTGACATCGAAATCAAATTGACGATTTTCTAGACAAAGTGCGGGTAGATGAAATGCGAAACAGTAAAAATATGTTAGCAATTTCATATACATATTCCACACACTGGGATTATTCAGATTTTTGGAGAAACAGTCTCTGCAAAAAGTGCATACAATTTCACTGAATCGAACAAAGTTGCGAGAATGAACATTTCCACGCGCTCTTAGAATCTGTTAAAAAAAGGAAAATACTTTGGTTGGTTCGGAGGTCCCACGAGAATTCCACAATAAATAAGGAAGTTAGTTTCGCATCGAGACTATTTAGGGGACGAAGCTTGGACGAAAGTTTGAATCGAAAAAAACGTTTTGCGTAGTCCCCGAGTGTCCGAAGTTGGAAGAAAAGGTAAGACATACGTCGGACTTTGGAGAATTATAGTGGGAATCAATTTCCTGTGCGGCGCGTAGTTCTGACGAATACATCGGTCTAATTTCTCCGCGGCGGGGCCACGGTCTATAATTTAACGCAAATTTACGCTCAACTAAAGTTCCCTGGACAGCAATCGAACTGAACGTCAGCCGGGGTCTTTGAGAATCAATGTAGAAGCTATAGAGAGATGATCGGGCGCACATAAACGCAGCCCGAATTGTCTGGAAGCCTTCCTTTAACGAAGCTGTCGTCCCTCGTAATAGAACTCGAGTATTTCGTCCAGCGCCACTAATAAGTGGGAGGGCCCCCGGACAGTTCCTCGAGAAAGGCCAATGCTACGGGTTTGATGTTCCTTTCGAAGGGTTCCCTGGCGAATTCGAGAACGTCTCATTTCACGACCCCTTCAAGGCCTTCCTTCATCCACCCCTCGGCCACGGCTGACCAGCTGCATCTTCAACTACTATCTCCCTCTCCGGCCCTCGCTTCTCGCTCCCCCCCGTATCCCACGGTAATATCGATCGATCGGCTCATTTGAATGTTGACCGGATCCGACCGATGTAAAATTCAAAGTATCCTCATAGGCATTTTTATACCCTACGCCGATCTGCTTCGTCCTTCCGTCGAACGGCCCCTCAGCCATTTTTCTCGCCGCCGCGCCGCGCCGTTTCGGATGAAAACGTGTCCGACCGAGCCCACTCCACACCGCCTAATGTATTTATGCAGGAACATGTGCATCCGCATACATGAGAATTTTCACGACTTCTTTCCCCGGACCCGTATGAAATTATGTGCCTGGTATTTTCACGAATTTTTGTCGGCTCAGTTTAACCGCACCCGTTTTCGGGCTGTTTGTTTCAGAATTTCCTAATTGTTCGACAAATCTCTTTATTCGACCACGACGATTTTAATCGTCCGAATACCCGTTTCAGAAAAATCAGAAAAAACGGTTAATTGAAACCTCTGTGAATACGTTGGAAAATCTTTTTCACGACTGAATCTTCCACAGATCGAACGATTGAAGCCTCCCCTTTGCAACGAAACATTGAAAATCAATGTACCATTTTTCTTCCCTATTTCGTGAAACAAAACTTAGGACTTAACAAGAGAAAATCGTGCAAGATTAATATTTTTAGAGGCACTTGGTACAATTTTTAGGGTAGATAATTTCATGTAATAGACTATTATAATTAATTCCGGTGGTATTAAATTTTTTTCCAGCGTTAAGGTATTTGATTTTTCGGATCGGTGCGATTTTCATAATTCCGTTAATGTAATTATCCATCGTTTTTTTTCTCACAATGACAGGTCCGCTGATGAAGGGAAAGATTTGCTGAATCCGTAATGTCCTCCCGCCGGACTTTTATGTTCAGAAGGCCAGTTCCAGTTTTCCCTTGGCGAGTAACGAGCAAAGTTACACTTAGTTAACGTTACTCAGTTGATTGCCCTTCCAATCGGCACGATGTTTGCAATCAGCCCGGTTTGATTAGGCTGGTTACAAACCTCCCCCTGTGCAACCCGCTCGTCCAGCCGAGAGATATAAAACTACCCCGGTTTTTTCGTTCCGGTGGCCGGGCGTTTTCCGAAATTCGACCGGCGGTGAAAAATGCGCGCCGAACTGCGGGAAACTATGAAAATTATTATATGCTTCGACCGGGCGTTATCGTTTGCTTACCCCTTCGCGTTGCACGAAAAAGAAACGCGCGTATTTTCCCCTATCACCGGGGCGAGGGTGGAAAGCCAAATATCTCGTTCGAGAAATCTTTTGCCGCTTGTACGTCTGCTTGTAATTACGCTTGGGAAAAAAAGTATTGTATTTAATAAATGCACGATTTCGACTCGGTAAGCCGTTACATGCGCAACGGTGTAACTGATTACGCGGATTACGCGTGACTTTAATTCAGTGAGACAGAAATATTTAATTATGTTGCAATTCAGCAAAATAATAAATTTCTTTGTGGCGGGCAATGTTCTTCTATTGATCTTTGTGTCAGTTTCATTGGAGGCAGTCGGTGCGGCGGTTTGTAAAAGGCGGACACAATCGAATTATGCACGGCCATTAAACAAGATTTTCACTGAATGTAACGTAATTTTTCTCTGGCAATTAATGGGACCGACGGTGGGTTTTGCGCGTATTCGCGGGGCACGCGACGTATTGAAACGATAAATCATATTATAATTACCTAATAATTGTCGGGGCACCGTTCACCGAGCCCGCGACAGAAGAATTTCGTTTTCATTCGATTTCGAGTTTTTAATGTTCGCCGCTCGACCGCGCGGCATTTGCATAAATATTTTGATGCGAACCGCTGGACGAACAGCGCGCAGCGTTCTGTGATTATTACATAAATGCTCGGACCGTATTAATCAAAAGTTGCGGTAATGTTGCGTGGTGATTTTCAGGTAGACGTCAACTGTTACTGACGGCGGAAGAATTTTCCAAAGTAGCGACGCCACGTTCCGATTTACGGCGTTTGCGAATTCTCTGAATGCGGGAACGCGGGAATTCGATAAAGCAAGAGACCTAAATATCTCCGTTACTTTTCGTTGTACAAAAAAACTTCGTAAGACAAAGTTACACTGTTTGAAGAGCCACATGTAACGGTGTAAGGGAAAAAAAATGTCAAGGTCATTTTTATGAGATTTCAAGGTTATCGATGTTTTTTTAAATGGAATGATATATTTTCGTTAACGTAATGTTGTAGCTGACAAAATAACGAATTCATGCATGTAACACAATATGACCTTCAAATGACCTTCAACCCAGAAAAATGGTATAAATAAAATTCAACGTGTAATTCAAATGTTCAAAAATATTCCCTTGAGCTGCTATACATTCATTCAGCCGTGAAGTTACAGAACGTACTGCTGCGTAATTCATTTCCGAGGAAATCGACGCACAAGCTTGGACGATTCTTTCTTTCATGTCGTCTTATAGTCGTTGTTGGTTCACTATAAACATCGTCTTTCAGTTTTCCCCATAGATAAAAATCAAGGGGTGTAAGGTCTGGTGAGCGAGCTGGCCATAATACGAGTCCGTTACGTCCAATCCCACGATTTGGAAACTTGTTATTTAAGAATTGTGTTACGACACGGGAAGAATGGGTCGGACATCCGTCATGTTGATACCACATATTTTCACGAATGTTCAAGGGCGTATTGGTAACGATTCTCGTAAAAATGCAATGTATTTTTCTGCATTTAATGTTCCAGTAATAAAGTGAGGCCCAATTATTTGGTTCTAAAATTCCGCACCAAACATTGACGGACCATGGTCTTTGTTTGTCGACTGTCCGTAACCACCGCGGATTTTCAGATGACCAATAATGCAGGTTTTTTAAATTTATTTGCCCGTGATTTGTAAACGAAGCTTCATCGGTAAATAATATTTGATTAAAAAATACTCTCACGTTTATCAATTGTCTCAATCCCCACTGGCAAAAGTTTACACGATTTACAAAGTCTCTACCATGAAGTTCTTGATGAATTGATAGGTGAAAGGGGTGAAATTTGTGTTCCTGGAGTATTTGCACTACACATTTTTGACTAATGCCACTTCCTCGTGCGATTTGCCTCGTACTAGCATGAGGGTTTGTATTCACTGCTGCCAGAACATTAATTGTGTTTGCTTCATTCCTTACAGTCCTCACCTTTGTACGCTTTTTATTTTCGACACTACCAGTTTCGCGGAATTTATTTATCAAATTGGAGTAAACGGAAACTGATGGACAATTACGATTAGGAAATCAGTCTTTGTACAACTACACGGCTTCTCTTAAACACTGTCGACTTTCTCCATAAATGAAAATCGTATCAATCTTATCTTCCTTCGAGTAACGCATTGTGAAACGTTCATCGATAAACTGATCGAGAAATCTTAGAAACTGTGGACATCTGATAGCAAGAAGGTCTTCTGAGTAATTAGTAGTGGATAAACACGATTCTGTACGAACGTATAGGTGAAGGTATATCATAATTGTCCTCCTGTCAACACCGAATCTGTTATTATCTTGTGTATTGCGATACATTTGAATGTATAGCAGCTCAAGGGATGTATTTTTGAACATTTGGCGTAGCAGAAATACATCAAATGAATCTTACACGTTGAATTTTATTTATACCATTTTTCTGGGTTGAAGGTCATTTGAAGGTCATATTGTGTTACATGCATGAATTCGTTATTTTTTCAGCTACAACATTACATTAAGGAAAATATATCATTCCATTAAAAAAAACATCGATAACCTTGAAATCTCATAAAAATGACCTTGACATTTTTTTTCCCTTACACCGTTATATGTGGCCCTTCAAACAGTGTAACTTTGTCCTGCGAAGTTTTTTTGTACAAGGAAAAGTAACGGAGATATTTAGGTGTCCTGCTTTATCGAATTCATCCTACATAAATGAAGAAATAAATAAAGATAAATGTACATGGGCGCGCGGTACGGATATCGAATGAACAAAGTGTCCAAGGCCCGTTATAAATATCTTCTATCAGCTGGGAAAATCCAAATGAAACATCGAAGACAGAGAAACCGATTTTACCCGGCGAGTTCCCCGCGTTTCCCTTCATTCGGCAAATAAAATCTTAATCCCGGCGCCGCGGTTTACTTTAATGAACGTGCAATTTTCATGCTAATTTCAGGTGGTGCTCCCGCGGCCACCACCTTAACCGGAGTGTATTTAATAAGAACCGTATAACTGGAACGGCGCATTAGTAATAACCCGGGCGGTGAGCCGCGCGTATCGGGACGAAACAATCGATAATTCATTTGTTGCGTCAATTAAAAATGTAATTTAAAAATATATTAAAGGGACCCGGTGGCTTGGTCGGGGCTCGGGGAGCACAGAAGAGCGGGGCGGTGGGGCGAAGGAGGGGGGAGGCAGAAAGGTATGCGCGGTCGAATGCAAATGAATTATTAAAAATTTAATCAATCGAATCGGCCAGTACCTTGCCTCCCATCTACGGAGACGTAATGATTATTCATGCTGAGACGGTTCTCGCGCGGCGGCGAATATTTATAATTTGTTTATTTAAATTGCTTGGGCCGTGCGCCCGTCAGCGCCGCGTGTCCTCACGAAATTGCGTTATTGAGTTTACCGTTTCGTATAAATCGCGTTTTCAGCCGGAGATTATTGGAAAGCCCCGCCGACTTTCGTGAAAACGTTCTCGCGAAAGTCTGTCGTTGCTTTGTCGTGTACCGGGATTCAGGAGGACACACCGTTCTTCGGACCCCGGTGTTCAGGTTACGATCGACTGATCCCGCCGCATTGCCGCGTAATCAATTCGACAAACAGCGGGCCGCGACGGGTAAATATTTACAGTCCGAATAGAAGTTCCTTAGCCCCGGTGGCCCGGATTGTTCGACGGGTTCTCGCAGCCCTCGGTCCTCCGGTCGAAAACGAATGCATATTTCTGGCTTTTAAATGTGCTCGCGGAACGCGAATTCATCCTTCCTGCTGAAAGTACATTTAGCAGCAAGTTTATCCCTTTTCGCGTTTGTTAGAAAATCCCAAGGAGAACATTTTTCTCGTTGTCCATGCTTTTCTACTCAAATTCCCGCGTGCGAGCATAAATCTGCCGAGCATGGCAGCGCGCGGGTTAACGCTGAACCTACCACTGTTGGTCGAATGACTGGTTTATTATTATTATTTATTTATTGCCGTAGACCATATAATATGTACATTACAAATCGTACAATATGTGATTACGTTACAATACGACCAGCGTGTAACTTACAATTACGTTATATTAGTTTTTCTATGATACAACTAACTCATTGAAGTTAAATTTTAATTGAGCATAATTTAACGAAATCATAAAACCATTTTCAAGCCTATATTTTTCATTTTACAATTATTCAAACTAGTTCTTTGCCTGGAAATTGATTCGACAAATTTTTGTTGTCGATCTAAATGAATAAGTCATTTCTAAAACTGGTGAAACATTTTAATCGCTTTTTAATAAGGTTCAGCGTTAAAGACGGCGAATCGGTAAACGTGCCGAACGACGGATCGCGTCCATATTCTTGTTCGCGAGCCGCCAGTCAAAGTCCTCAAATATTAAGTGATTCCGCCGCGCCGGTCCGGCCGCAACCGCGCGTCGTCGTCGTCCCCCGCGCGTCAGCTTCCCGGGATCGGTTTATTGCGACACCGGCGCCGGTGTATCTTGCCGCATAATTCAATTGCGACCCGCGGTTCCCGGCGAGAGATTCGATGAAATGCAACATTTGCCGGTGCTGTTCACCATCGGTGTGCTCCGTGTCCGTGTCGGTGTCCGGCGCGCCAAAGGGTGCGGGGTAGTAGAGGAGGGAGGGGGGTAGGGGTTAGAGAAGAGGTACAGAAAGTCGGCCGTTTGGCAGCGGGCGTTCATCGGCCCGAAACGAAGTCAACGCGGATCGGGGCATCGGGCACGAAATCCGAATCTCATAACTTCCGGTCCGTCGACGGTCGACTCAATATTCAAGATGACCGGCGGACGGGGACGGATGTGACGTCACGCTTCGTCGCCGCCTCAAGCCATATTAGATCGAGGAGTTTCATATTGCTAGATCTCTCCTGGCCCAGAAAGTTTATCTATGGTTCAGTTCGCCCCGTAATAATGTCCATTCCCGGGGTTCGCCCCGGAGCGCACCGTTTTCCACTCTTTGCGACATCGTTAACGACCGCGGTAGACGCGACGCAACGAATCATCGTCGCCGAACGCACGACGATTCAGGCAGTTCTCTCGTTTCCGCTCGTTTCTCCGGCGAACAAGAATGCCGGGATCGCTGGAATCCGTCGAATCGTCAAACGCGAGCCAAACATGGGAATCGCGGTTTAACGAGACAGGGTGGTCGCGAATGGACACGCGAGATTCGAGATCGCAAGAGAGATCGGGACGAGGAAGGATCTGGGAACTGCTTCTTTATTGGAGAGGATGATTGGTCGATACGGTCGACATCTAACTCCAAATAAGACGTAAGTGGTCCGCGGACAGAGCCATGGGTATACAGATGCTGGGAGTAATGGAGAAAGATGTTACGGTGGGGAAAGAAATTCAGGGACTACGTGCGGAATAAATTTCGAGGAAATTAGACGTCTTCCGATCTCTCGGAGGATCTTGTTCCCGGCGTTTACCGGCTACCGATAAATCCCTGTACGAGAAGAAAACGACGGTGTAAATGCAAAAGAACTTTCAATTATTCTGGCGAGTACTGTTTCACCCAACATACTCGAATTCTTTCGCGAGCCCCGCAGAAGATCCCAGCCGCGTTCCTCCATTCCCCAGGAGGTCATCGCCACCCTCGAACGAGAGCAGCAGTGCATCAGCGAGTGATGATCGACTGCAGCGCCAGTTTCGCCGAAAAGTTCCACCGGCGACGCGTGAAAAAAAATTCCAATAGCATCATCATCAGGGTGACTGGCGGCGACCGCGCAGGGACGTAGCGTCGGTCTCGAAAATCGTAGCGGGGGGAGGGGCGGTGGGGTTGGCGGTGTTGGCGGCGACGGTATTTCGGGGGCGGGGGTGGTGTACGATGAGTAGGATGAGGCTGAAATGGCGGATGGGGGGCGGAGGGAGAGGGTAGGATCGGGACTCGGGTAACACAAGCGCCGGGGGGCAGCAGAACGAGAATCACGAGGATATCCCCGAATCTCTTTTTGTTTGTTCGCGGAGCGTCATCCTCGTAGCGGGCGACGGGCGCAGCGGGCGCGCCGAACGCCGGGCACCGGGCCCCGGCTTGCACCGGTTTTAAATTCCTTTTGAGTCCGTTGCGCGGGTGTTGCGGGGGGCCGAACAGCGCGATAGAGCATCGAGAGTGGCCAGAGGAACAACGGTGGGACAAAGAGAGAGGGAGAGGGAGAGAGAGAGAGAGAGAGAGGCTCGCTTAGGCGGAACGGGGCACGCCACGAGAGGAGAGGAACTTGGACCGGGGTTGCAGCGGCCAGGGGGGTACAGGGATCGCGGAGGTGGTTGCAGGCGCGTTCGGGTGAGGAGAGGAGAGGGCGGGAAGAGAGACGGAGCGGAGAGGCGGAGGGTAGGAGAGCGCGAGTGCGCACTCGAAAAAAAAATCATTTGCACGGTAATTCGAAGCCTGGATTTCAGTCGATAAAAGGATGCACACACGCCGCGGCGCATACAGAGGGAAGAAACAAATGAACAAATTCGCGTTTCAGAATAATGCCCGGCAATCCCATCTACCCGCCTCTCTCGCGGCTCTCTCTCCCCTTCCGCTCTCTCCTCTCCTCTCCTCTCTCCTCTCTCCTCTCCTCTCCTCTCCTCTCCTCGCCTCGCCTCGCCTCGCCTCACCTCACCGCTCCTCACCGCTCTGCTCCGCTCTGCTCCGCTCCGCTCGGCTTCGCTCCGCTCCGCGCCGCGCGCCGTGGGCCACCGCGTACCCGGTGTGTACCCGGCCGCGCGCACCCGCGCACCCTCAACCACCTACCACGTCCTACAGCTTCACCCGCCTCACCACTGGCGATGCGCCGTGGCACCCACTCCTCCGGCACACACCGCTCGCCACCCGCGCAACCCCACAACCCTACTTTTTTCATTCCGTCCTATCAATTGATCAGGTTTTAAATTTCCGCGTCCATCCGAGCCGCGCCTCCACCTCTTCCTCCTCCGCCTCTCCGCCTCTCCGCCTCCTCCTACCGTGTATAGCGGTGCTGCTCCTCCGCACACCGACCCAAACCGCCTCCACCACCCCCTTTTCCGTTCCTCCTCCTCCTTCTCCTCCTCCTCCTCCTCCTATACTCTCTCTCGCGGTGTCCTCTTCCACCGACCCGTCGATCCACCCCACCTCAGCAGAACCACCACCACCCCCTCCCTCTAGCCCCGTTGATCCGATCCTCCACGCCGCCTGTCCCTCCTCTCTGTTTAATTAAAAGGACACATTAAATTATTTTTTCAATTGAACCCCCCATTGTTACTCGCAGACTGCTGATTCTATCCAATCTTTCCCTCTCGCTCCTCCACTGCCCTTCCCCCACCCCCCTCTTCCACCGCTACTAGGAGAACTCGGTATAACCCCGTGTCTTTCTCTCTCTCTTACTCTCCAGAAATGTATATATGTATATATATATACATATACATATTTTTCCGGCGTTAGAACCTTTGTCAGAAATACGCTTGCGCGACGCCTGTATGCGTGTGCTGCATATTGTACACCTCGTGACAAGGTATATAAAAAACTGTTCAGCGACGTAGGTGTGTAACGGGGTTGACGCACGGGATAGAAAGAGATGGTGAGGAGGGTGAGCGGGGCGAGGGGCGGAGGGGAGGGGGTGGTGCGTGGCGACTGTAAATTGTACGTATATGGGCAAGCATGTAAAAAAAAATGTGTTTACGTACCTGTGTACGTGTTTCTTTTTCCCAACGGTATTTTTCCTGGCGGACAGTGTGTGCGTGTGGAATGGCGCGTGTGTCCGGGTCTATCTGCACGTCTGTGTTTTCGCACGTGTGTGTAAGCGACCGAGCGAGCGAGCGCGAGAGCGCGCGCGCGCGCGCTTTCCTATTAATTGGGAAATACCGAAATGCGCGGAATATCGAGCACCTTGATGGCACGGCTAGCAGCGTGTGCCCCTCCGCAACCGTCCAGAGCCCCGAGAACGAAGAGGTGCACAACCACGAGGAGTGGGGCGAGTCGGCCGGGGGTGGATATGGGGTGCTGGTGTGGGTGTGGCGACGATTTTTTCGACGACAGGCCTCCACCGCTCTCGCCGGCCGTTCTCGTTAAACGAATTCGACGGCTTTCGCGAGATTGGGAATGAGAGCCCCGCAACCGCCGCCTGCCTGCGAGATATTTGGGTTACTTCGAATTTTACCCATGTGAAAAAAGGTGATTAGAGGACCGTTCGCCGATTGTTCCGCCGACGAATGTTCATTAGGCCGAGCCCCGACACCTCCCCTCCGAAGATCAACGGGGCGCTAGCGTGCGGATCGAGGGATCCGCGGAAATGGTCCGAGCGGGCCTCCGCGCGGCCCGAAGAACTCCGGGGGTGGAGCATCGCCGTGTCGTCATTTCAGAGGGATGGGATTTTCGAACGATGACGCAGTTGCTTCTTTTTTTTTCGTTTTCGAACTTTTTTGAGAATCCAGAATGAGCGAGGACTGTGCACGTTTGGAGGAGCGCAGAGCCTCGCGTGCTTGGAACTCGCTGGAATTTTTTGAACTGGTTGATGATCGTGTTACTTCAATTATTTCGCTACCTCTTGTCCGATTGTTCGGCTCAGCGCTGGAATTTCTTTAGAGCAATGACCAAGAATACGTGAGAATGGAACTTGCGTTTCGCTTTAGTTGCGACTTGAAAAATGACAGTCTGGAAGAGAAGATTCTCCGAAGAATTCTTTTATTTCTGCAGTAACGAACGTGAGCGATTTAAAGATAAACGTAGACTCTAAGAATACAGAAAATTCGCTGAACTATTGAAACGAGAATCTTATATTCACATTGACCTCGTGCAATGTTTAGAAGCTCGAAAGCAGACGGGAGAATGAATTACGATCGAATCTGGAGCACAGTAATTCAGAACATCTCGTTGTGCTTGCCTTGAAAGATTAAGCAATCGTATGTGGCCTTTTCAAGCTTTAGAGTTCACGTAGAAATGAATTGTAATTGCATTTAGAATATGTCGACGAGCTTGTCTTGAAAAATTTAGCATTTCAAAGAATCCCCACTTCTATTAATATGAACCATATATGATCGAAAAGTGTATTCTTGAAATCCTGAAAATGTGTGTCATCGTCTACTAAAATTATCCATGGGGAAAAAAGGAATAAATTTTAATTTCACATCCCCCCTTCATAAGTGAATCAGCGAGCGACTCGAGCTATTCTCATGCGAAATAAAACTTGTAACGTATAAATTTTCAATAACGGCCTCATAATAACCTGCAGAAGTGAAAATTGTATTAACCGAGACCGTGACGAATTCAGCGAGAAAATTCTCGAAAGGCTCTTTACGCCGACACCATCTTCCGTTTGCTTGGGGGCAGATCCGAAAACTGAGGTTATTTGTTAATTGAAACGTCTTTATTAAGGTCCCCGGTAATCAGCGACTTGGCCATTGTCCAAGATAGACGACGTCGGAGCAGAAAGGTGGAAAGGTCTAGTCCACCACCCCCTCAAGGCTCTTCCTTTGTTTGTCCAGCAAAGAAGCTTGAAACGGTGAATCGAGCTCGGCTACATCGGTAATTCGGAAAAGCTAATTAAAAGTTGACTCGTAGAGGTACGAAAGGCCGGCGCATCCACGCCAGTCGGCCCTTGAAACGCCCTCGGTCACCAAGCCGACCACTACGAGAGGTTAAGTGAGGTGAAAACCAACCCCCGGAGAGCAGAAGTCTCACCTCACCCCATCCTCTTATCCCTCTGATCCCGTTCCGCCACTTTTTCCCAGGATTATTTTCGCATTGTCTTGATCATTACGAACATTTTCCTTTTCCTCGCCGTACATTCATCCTCCTCTCTCTCTTTTTCGAGTGGTGCGGACCAATGTTTTTTGGAAATCTGGTCCTATCTCCTCAAGAATTTTTTACACCTATCGGAAAACAATTTCCGTTTTACTCCTTGTACCTTAGATGCACTCAATTTTTTATTTCACATAAAAATGACAACTCGGTGATCACGGTATTTTAAAATTGTTAGAACAGCAAAGTAAGAACGTTGACGCGCTATTCTTGTTTTATTCAAGTTAGCGAAGAAACGAAGAAATTTTTATTCTGCTTTTGGCTGTTGCAGTCAAGCGATTTTTATCTTCCAAACACAAAATTCCAAATCCACCGACGTGTATCGTCAACGGCCTCCGCATCCCGCTCGCAATCGTCCGAAAGACACGAGTTCTCCAATTACACCGTCGAAGAACACGTGACGGCAAATGGAGCATCGACTGGCCTTTTCTCACTGTGCGAGAACATAAGTGCCGGATGGGTGTGAGAGGGGGTGGGCGAGGAGGTGCACAGTGACAGGGTCATATCCAGTCCTTGAAGCCGCGCGATCGGCGCACCTGTCGGCCCGCGCGTCGCGTCGCGTCGCTTCGACTTTCCTTTTTTCTCATCGGCTGTCACCGGAAATCCGTGGAACGACAGTACCGCCATCGTATCTGTCGATCTGCGGTATCGGCGACGAGGGCGATTCATCAAAGTGTTGCTGCTACTGCTGCTGCTGCTACCGCTGCCGCCGCCGCCGCCGCCGCTGCTGCTGTTACCTCCCTATCCGAGAGCCACGGCCCTACGGCTAACGAAATATTACGTCGGACCCGGGTCGAAAACATCCGCGTTGAGTTATCCGCGTTCGGCGAGCCTCTCCTGAAGAGGGAGAGCGAAAGAGAGAGAGAGAGAGAACAGGGAGACAGAGCAGCACGAGCGCATACCACCTAAGCGGATACGCGGAAAACGAGCTCGTAGATGGATAAATACTAAAACGTCAGTAACTCACGATCAGGCGGAACCCTCCTCTGCCATTTCCTCATCCTCTCCTGGTCCAGTCGGTCTCCACCCCCGCGCTCCTCCACCACCGCCTCCTCCTCCTCCTCTTCCTCCTCCTCTTGGTGCACCCTTTATTTTTTTTATTCCTCCTACCTATCCGTGCTTTGTACGCGACGCCTACATATACGTAGAGCGCATTGTATACATCCTGCAGGATGTACATCTAGATCAATAGCATTGGAAATTATCCAAACAAATTATCGATAGAGCGAAAAAACCCGAGAGAAACCGACCGACCGAGCCTCGAACCAGAGCCCGAACCCGAGCCCGAACCAGAACGAGGCGCTACATCACGCATAGCTTCCCTACCGGAAGAGAGCGAGAGGGCCGAACGAACGGTATACCGAACAGAGGCCGTTGACGCGGGAGCGACAAGGAGCGTATTAAAAAATAAAAAATTGCCGTACATTTTTCAGGCATTAACGTGTGCGTGGGTGGGTTGGGGTCGTTGCCGGCTGAAGAGTGGGGCGGGGTACGAGGGGGACGGATAGTTCGACGACGAGGGGAAACGCTTTTTAGGGACGCGAAGGGGTTTACCAGCCCCTGGTCGCCCGCGTTTGCACGCCGAGGTGGAAGGAGAGGGTACCACGCCACCTACGTGTGCATGTCTCCTCCCGATTGGCCTGGCAAAGCCCCCCAGAAGCCAATTCACCGGGATCCGTGTTTAGCGCAATTTTTCAAAATTAACTAATGTTCGACAGCCGACGCCGCCGCTTCACCCTCACCCCCGCGCGCGCGCCTAGCAGCTCCTCCTCGTTGCTAGCCCGACACTCCTTCGCCACCCACCCCGCATAACATTAATCACTCGTAATTAATGGGGGGGATACCGACCACCGGTCCCGAGCATTGTCTTCCCCTCGCGGTGTCCATTTCTTAATTTGTCGCCACGGAATCGGCCGGCTCCACGCTCTCCTTAACAGCTCTCTTTCCCCGACTTGATCGTAAATCTAACGGTCCCGCTCGATTGCTCGAAGCTGGACCCTGGAGAAAATTATTTGAAGGGGAATTCTTCCAATTTTTTCTCGGAAGATTTTTTGTCTCGTCGGAAATGAACGTTGTTCGTTGGTGAGGATTTTCACAGTGAAAACAGCACGGCTGGATATTTTCTGCTTTAAACGGAATTCTATAGCTATTAAGAATTTGCTCAAAATCTATACAATTTTCTGGGAATACCCTTAGATTTGTGGAGATTTTGCTCGATACAAGTGATCGAGATTTTTGCTTTAGAATAATTCTATTTATCTAGAATTTAAAAAACTATTTGACTGTTTGTAAATCAGTTTATTCCACGTGAAAAGCGAGAGTGAAAAATTATTTTCAGGAGAATCCGTTGGGCCTAAATAAATTCCGAATTTGATTTGAAGTAACAATTATTAAGCGATTAGCGTTTTCAAATGACCACACCTTCGCCATCGCGCCCTTCGTAGAATACTTTTTCGAGAAGAATCTGCCACCTATAAATAGATTGCCCACCGTTCAATATTATTTTATTACAGAACAAGAACCTGTTTTAAAAAGACCAAGCCTTTGCTTGAAATCGACGAAAAAAAATGTTATTCCACCCATATTGTGTAATATTTTATTCAGCCATACATAAAGATCGTCGAGCGTTCGCCTAATCGAAGACAGGGATTGGCATGAAGAGCCCGAAAAGACCTCGTGAAGCGGGGGTTGCAATTTCTCGGCGTTTCATCGGGCGGCGCTGGCAGTCCTCGGTTTTCGTCGCGTTTGGCGGCCAGCGTAAAAATTACGTCGACTAGAGTTTATTTGTCCGGAAATGGCGGTGCCCCGGGGGTGGTGCTTGCACGGTTATAGGTGCGGGGCAGAAAAAAAGGGGACTGGCGTAGGTGGAGGCGGAAGGGAGACAGAACCCGCCGGGCGGGAGCGAGAGAATGCACGTACGTACCTACCTACCGGCGTGGTTGATGTATTGCGTATTATTTGTGTGTTGCGTTCGTTGCTGCATTGCGCGCTTTTTTCTGCTCCCACCGCCTATTATTTATTAGCACTAACGTGCAATTGTATTGATCTGCAATATACCACCCGTCCCGGCCCCACCCACGCCGATGGATTTTTTTTTCCTCTTTTCGAGGATGTATCCGGACTTGCCGGGGAATGGAAGTTTGCTACGATTGGCCCCGCGTGACGGAACAACCGCTGATGCTACACTTCGGTGTGTTTCGAGCGTGTCACGATTTTACTTTGCCATCTTTGCGTCGCTGGACTCACCCCACCCCCGAGAACCTAAAACAATAAACATAAATGGGCATAAATAAATTGTCGGCAATGGATGTTGGCGAGGGTTTCCGTCGAAAGCTCGAGTGTCGATATTTGTTAAGAATGAACGGAACTGTGGATGAGTGTGCGAGACGTACGTGCGAGAGAATGACTCTAACAATTTGAAAACTTTTAATACCACGATAAATAAAGTCATCGATCCTAGAGCGACCGAATACGACAGGCTAAATCCGATCAACCTGGAAGATCCAAGTAAGAGAAAGATCGATCCCGGGAAAAGCGAGAGAGGAGAAATTTCCAAGGACAAAACCGCGACGACTTCTGCCAAGCGAAAGTTCGGAACGTGTCACATTTCCTTTGCCATCTTGCCGGGAGAGTTCACTTCACAGGGGAAAACTGTGTGTATAATCCCTTTTCATATTTAATCGCGTCCACAGTCCGGCCCGCTGCCTGCCACTCGAAAATTGGAAAGATTGCGACAAGTAGAATTTAATCTGGTTAAATCTTGCTCATCCCCCCCCCTTCCTTCCGAGTGGATTTTCCCCCCGAATCCTTTCGCTTCCTTTTTCATTCCCCCCCGCGGTCTAATAGCCGAGTCGCGCGAACACGACTTTATAACGGTGTACGTACCTGTTACCGTGTTCTGCTACGCTGAGTACTCGACGGCGAACGGAAAATAAAGGATCGCCATACTGAAACGGTATTATTTTGTTTATTCTCGTGAACCCCGCTACTAGGCGTTCCCCGGCATGTTGCTAGAGACTTGTCCGCGCGTTTTTATATCCGGATGATTATGTGTTGAAATTGTCCGCTGCGGAACCGGTTACCTTGCAGATCTTTATTAAGAGGAGCCATTTATGTGCCAGAATAATTTTCTAGAAGTACAGCAAATCGATTCGCTGATTTAATCGATTACAAAAGATTGGTCCAAAACTGGTCAAAGAAAACGCTTCAAACCTGACTCGACTGCGACGCAAATCCCAACGGACACATCAGAACAAATTCATCCAAACATTCCGATCAATGAAAAGACTATCGCCAAGCTTGCCAAAGAACCATCAATCCCAAAGCAACCAATACCAAACCAATCCAATCTCTAAAAGAAAAGGCTGCTCCCAGCCGAAGAAAATGCTCCATACCCAATTCAACGACAACAGACGACACAACATCGATCTCCCAACGCAACCAGACCCAACCCCAGTGGTCCTCTGTACCCAATCCTCTAATCGACGAAGAAAACGTCTAGTCACCTCGCATCATTGTTACCATCGAACCCTGGCGATCACCCAGCGGGGCCGTCTCTCCTCCTGCAAAACTCATCTCCTTACATCCCGGGGTCAGTGGATCACGGGAACGCGTAAACCGCGAATCGGTTCGCATCGGTCCGAGCGCGTCAAAGTGAATCTAGCGCCCAAGCTCCGCATCGGTTTGGCTATTATATCGTCATCATAACGATATAACGCGAAATCAACAGGGTAACGATACACACAGAGACGCACACCGGCAGGACCGGCGTGTCCCGTGCGGCGATACACAATAGCCTGCGCGACCTGTTTCCCCCGTCCCTCTTCGGCTTCGGTGTTCCTCTGTCCTGGAAAGCAATGGGGCAAAAGGTCCCCCGTCCCCTGTGCCCCCTGGTCATCGAGCCGATGGTGCACGGGGCGCATCGAAACAGCCGGGGCAAGCCCGCGAAACTGACCGTGCGGCGTGGCGGCAGCGGGCAGTCGCGTTGCGTTGCGTTGATGTAACTAAATGATTGGGTAAATGATTCCACAGCGTGCCGCGAGTAATTGAGTGGTGCTGGTGTGGGCGATGACTGCCGGAGAGAGCGCCGGGCACGGTCTGCCCGTGTAGGGTATCGGCTCGGTGTTGGTCGGCTGGTGAATATGTGTACGCGCGTGTGTACGTTGTACCGTCAGTGACTCGGTGCCGGTGCCACGATATGTGCAGATCAGCGCTGCACAGCGCTGCACCGCGCTGCACCGCGCTGCACCGCTCTGCACCGTGTGGTGCATCGTTGTTGGAGGCCGTGTGCGTGTGCACACGGGCCAGACGTAGCGCGTGGTGTGCGTGGCACGCGCGCCCCACGGCAATGACGAGTCATCCACGCTAGAACACCTCGCCAGGCCGTTCTCTGTCCCGTTTCCACTCGCTCCGGCCCGCTCCGGCCCGCTTCAGCCCGCTCGCTGACTCTTCTCTTCTCGGCTCCGTTGCCCGCTCTCGCGTGGCCTCTCGCTCCCGCTCTCGAGCGTACGAGCACCGTCAATGTGTCAGTGAACGTACGTGCACGTGGGACCCACGCACACGCGATCACGCATTTCGCGGCCGTGTCATGATTTCGCGTTTGTTTACGCGCTCTCACTGGTCACTCTCACTCTCTCTCTCTCTCTCTCTCCTCGTCTCGCTCGCCACTGATCGTTCTCTCCGACCGAGAGAGCGCTTTTTCTCTCACTCGGCTTGTCATTCGATGCATGTTGGCTTCGTTCTCTCTCGCTCTCTCGCTCTCTCTCGCTCCCACGATCAGTGTTTCCTCTCGCCTGCGGTCGGGTGTTGGCAAATTTGCGTGGCCACCGGGATATGTTTTCGTTTCCAATGATTTATGCCGGCAAATGGGTCGCGCGCGCGTGAAAGTGTCATGCTCCGCGTTATCGATGACAGCTATCGATGGGAAGGTCGAGTACGTGCTTCTCGAAAGAATGCGGCTTTGTAGCGGGACACACCAGCCCGCCACCCACGCAACAGCCCGATCACCAACACCACCACCACCCTCCACCACCTCCGGGAATCATTCAACCGACCGACCCGTTTGGAAAATCATTCATGCTGATCCTCTGTTTGCGCCGCTTAGGGCACGCCGATGCTTCCGCCGGCGCGCCGGTCGACACCCCCGCACAACGACACGCCGCCGCCGCATCGCGATGGTCGAACCGCGGATTACCGACGCGTATGTTTGATGACTGCGGGAATAATGATACCGCCGCGGATCGAGTGGTTTTGAATTGATGATGGGGACCACCGACTTTTCGGGATCCGACGGATTTCGGGATTTCCGCGTTGAGGATGATCGTCCCGATGGGGAAATGACGGATCGGCGCTACTCTTGACTGCTCTTCTTTAACCCTCGCACGCTCCTCAGATATATATTGTTGTTGCATATGATGCGCCGGATTTTCAGCAGTGGCAGTGAACAGAGACCGTCTTCTAAATAAAGTCAGTGAATTACAAGCTCGTTGATTATGGTAGAGTAGAAAATGGAGTTTTTGATTGATCACACATTCTTCCACATTAGCGAGATTGCCACCTCCATTTTGTGGTCTTCTTTATCCTTAAATTGTCAGTTTTTCACTCTCCAATAAAGAATAATCGACGATCGCATTGATTCTCATTGAAATAAACTTTATTTAGAAGGTAAAATTAGGTATCCGAATAGAAACTGAAGGTGAGACCTTGAAAATGATCTCAGCAGCTGAAAATTATGTACGCGATAAACCTGTGATAATATTTCTCAATTAAAACGCTTCGTAACGTTTGCACAAAGTCGGTTATCGCATACACGTGTCAATCTAATTAGTTCAGGACAACATTTCATCCATTTATAATCTTACGCTTGGAAACAAGAAATCACTGACGCAGATCAATAAGTAGATCAACCGTGAAAGTTGCAACCAAATAAAAAAAAAGAAATTATAAAATCAAGTAGCCCGGACACTATTGTAGCGTCCTCGAACGAAAGATCGAGCGCGAGAAAGAGCTTGTTTCGAGCATCGCAACTCTCCGACGAAGTCCCGCGAAATATCATCATAAAAGGCGGACGCAGGGACTCGTTCATTGAAATGCGCGGTTTAATTAAAAATTCGCAACCGATCCGGCACCTCGAAACTTCAAACAGCCGGTCCGGTTTCGATTGCGAACGGTATGCGGCGTTCGGCTTTAGGATCGCGTCAAAGGCGTGACCGCGAAACTGTGAACGGGACGATGACCGAATCATTCATGACTACAAGCCGGTACATTTTAAAATACAATACGCAACAGCTGACAGTCATCGATTTAACGTTCATTTCCAGCGGACGATACGATGAAATATTTACCATGCCGCGGCCGCGTGAAATAACTCCGTTTTTGCAAACAGGAAACCGAGAGGCAGCGGCGGCGGCGGCGTCCGAAAACAGGTCTCTCTCGCGCGTTTCGCAAATTCGCACAGGCTCGCTCTCGTACACGGATCCGACATAACGCAAATTACCCATTAAAGGCCTCTTGGTAGTTCGACGGTCCGTTTCACCCTGGTTTCCGGGCGCGCGGAGGCTCGCTTGATTATCATCAAGCCGGTGCGTTTCGGCTAATCCGGGCAAGGCCGACTTAATAGAGGGAATGGATATCGCGGGCCGAACCGTTTCAGCCGAGTGACAGTACCAACAAAAAATGAGATCGAGTTCTGCTTGACAGAAGTGGGGTTCGTAATTTAAAAAACAATGGACGCTAAGGCACAATGAGGCCAAATGAGATAGGGGGATGGAGCTCGGTGGAGCTCTAGCCCGGAGGATGGGGGATGAAATCCTATACTGGACAAGGGGAAGGCGGTGTAGGTGGTCAGGCTGGGCTTCTAGCGAAAAGTTCAAACGTTCCACGAGCCCGAACAGAAAGAGAGAGGGAGAGAGAGAGAGAGAGAGAGAGAGAAAGAGACCCGTCCCTCCGGATTAAGCTTATGCCGCATTAATTAATTTCTATTCTTTCGCTTCCAGAAAGACCGCCGCAGACTGTAGTATTTATCGTGCGTGGAACCGGGGGCGGAGGGAAAACCGAGCCACACAAGTGATACTTCGTTTAACCCTCGAACGGCCAGACCTGCATATGAAACGTCCGATTTTTACTGATAACGTTCAACGAATCAAGCTTATTCATCGTGGCCCTATTGCAATCGACGTACATTGCCAGAAGTACGAGCTTCTCGAATTTCTTAAATTTATTTAAAAGAAAAAAAACACGCAGCTGTCGTAGAATGTTTAGAGTATATGTTTTCTAATTTGTTCGCTTCTCAGTTCCATAAATCGTTCATATCCCTAGATCATCTTTTTGCATTGTCTCCAAACCCCTTGATTTCCACTATAAAAAATGTCTAGGTAGTCTGCCTCAGACATTCCTTATCTACTAATTTCAGTCACTCGGTGCTTAAAATATTCCGAATTACTGAGAATTTATTTAATTTAACGGTGCATGATTTTATTTAAACCGAAGTGTAGCTACCATCCTAACATGAAGAGAAGATGAAAAGGAATTCTGAACAAGCGAAAGACGTTTCTGTACGAATTCTTGTTCGAGAAAAGTGTTTTGTTAAGTTGCAATTTTTCTGACGAATGCGGATCGTCGAAAGGATGATGGAATATTTTCGATATGGATCGGTTTCCGTGGATCTCGGTTTGCTCCTTCCCCGCAAGTTCCAGGACAGGTTCATATTCATCACTAGCAACTCCTATCGATTGTTGGTCTAATTGTGTTACTGTGAATGTCCGATTCACCCAGCGGACCCCAACACGCTGCTCAGACAGGAACCGAAATACGGCTCCCGCACACTGACGGGTAAAAAGGGCGGTTTGCATATTTTTTAACGTCCGCGGAGCATCCTGAAAATTAATGTAACTTTTATCCGTCAAAGCCGGAGGCCCGTCCGTCGCGCGGTGAACGTTTTCACGCCGTTCGTTCTTCCGGGGCGAGAAAATAACGGACGCGTGTTTCTGTTTCTTTTCTCTCCCTCTCTCTCTCTTTCTCTCGCGTCGGTAGAAAATATTTCCTCCATGGAAATAAACTTTCGTTCGAATCACGCGATACACCGTGAAATTTTGCTGAATTATCTTACTTGCTTGCGAATAGTTTCCGAAGTTTCTTGAACTAGGCGAAAGATAGTTTGGGAAACAGAATTTACAGTCAACTGGGATGGATAAAACATGTGTTAATTAAAGTTAGTTTCGTAAATAGGATAATGAGGATACAAAGAGAACGAGTTGCTCGCGAGAGAGAACAAAAATATCCTTTGAACTTCTTCAGATGTATTTGTTTCTTTTGTTCGTCATTGTTGTTTCTGAGTGCGTGAAATATATTTTTCTGCTGGTGTTCCAGCTGCGTACAATAGCAATTTTAGTGTTTATTTCGAAGCTGCATATTTGTTAGAATGAGTCGTTATTCGTTTGATATGTTTATGCGTTAGAAGTTGGCGAATGTTTAGTATTGTCTAAGTTGCGAATTTAACAGATTAAAAATAAATAATAATTAAAAAGAGAGAGCGTGTTTAAGGAAAGTCTGCCATTTTCTCTGTTCTCTCGATTAACCTGAACAGCGAAAATATCACCGACGATCGAGAATAAATAAATGCCAAGCTAAATGTGTTCTGCATTCACCATAAATTATTTCCGACTCAGTCTCGTTTATTAATATTTATACGTTGCGTAAAAATTATAATATATCAATTAAATACAACAGGAACGATCATAATGTAGAAAAGACAATAAGAAAACGTGTGTGCAATAACGTATACGTCGGAATCTGTCTGGCGATGAATGACCCATTCTACTGGCCCTGTTCCTGTCCGACGGGAGCAAATTCGAAACGCTTCGGATGGCGTCCGTACAACTTGCCGCCTTGCTAGCTTCCAAAAATTTTACAATTATTTTTATTCTTAACAATTCGATCATTTAACAAGACCACCATAAAAATCATACGAAGTTTAACACTGAACCAACCACTGCCGGTCGAACGACCGGTTTTCTAGTTTTCATTTTACAATTGTTGAAATTATAAAGTTACTTACATGGATGCTGCTCCGATAAATATTTTTATTGAAATAAAAGTTGCAGAAAATCAAAATAAATAGAGCCTTGTCATTTTTATAAGCTAAAACATTTCAATCGCTTTTGGTGCTCGGTAGGTTTAGTGTTAACTGTGGAATAAAAAATAAATTATTCTCGAGATTGTTGCTAACAATTAGAAGACTCGCGAAATTCAAAATATTTTAAAGATACCTTGCGCCAACTAACAAATAGATGGGTTTGGATACAGAATAAAATGTTAACGCTATTGATTCTTGGAAATTTAGAACAATACGAAATTTTCAAATCGTCTGCGTATCGCTTTCGGCACACTGAAACGATTAAGGCAGCCAACAAATGTCTGTCTGGCGGCGATTTGTTGGCGGATTGAAAGACAGAGAAATGTGATCGCGTAAAAAAGGAAAACCCTTAAGGGCGAATCAGGCTTAATAAGCGACAGCAGAACGCGAACAAGCTGCTAAACAGGAACGTGAAATTCCGCGCGGCTTTGCCGGCGGCGGCGTCGGCGGCGGTGGCGTCGGCGGCATCTGTCGAAGAATTGAACTTAATAAAGCGCGCAAATCAGGAAACGATGTTTCCCAAGTCCTCGTAACCCTCTCCCACTCAATTTAAGCAACAACAACCGGCGTTTGATCACCCCTGAGCTGCTTAAACGAGTCCCCTTCACAGAATAATGGCGGAAAGTGAATCCGGGGATACACGGGTTGCCGCTGGTTGTCTCGCTTTAACTCCTGGGCGAATTTAATCCCGCGGTTTTTACCCGTTCGTCTCATGCATATTTCAATAATTTCGTGCGTCGCCCGTCGCTGATACTGTATCCTGGAAATCTGGCAAATGTTCTTTTGTAAATTAACGAAACCGTTCACCGGCGGTTCGAGCATATGGGCGTCGTCCGTCGAACGAAATAAAACAGAAAAAAGAGCAGAACAAAAACAAAAACGAGGAAAAAGGGTTCGCGGAAAAATTCTTGTTTCCCCTTTTTAAGCGACTCCCTTTTCCTCTCTCTCTCTCGCTCTCTCTCTCCCTCCCAGTCAAAGTTCGATAAACGCGTGATTAGGTTACGACGGATCCCGGGAACCGCTCGTTTGATCTTCCGGAAGGGAAATTTCCCAATCGATGGGAAATCCATGGGACGAGGGCGTCACCGCGAAAACTGCTCCGCGAGAATTGCCGGTTTTAAAATGTAGTTACGATAGAAATAGGAGGATATATTGTTTGTCTTTCAAAATAGGGGGGGCGGGGGAACGGACGGGGGCGGGTGCGGCGACGGACGTTTGCGCCGGCAGAGTCCGTCGCGGATAAAGTAGACAAAGTCCGCCTATTTGTTCCTTTGTGGCCGCGTCGGGGTAACTGGATACGCGGTTAAATAATAAAGGAGCCAGAAGTCGCCGCGCTAATTAACAGTACCTTTGCGTCCCCCGCTAATTGCACTTCACTTTGTTATATTACATTTTAAGTGGGCCGCGCGCTGAGAATTACGCGGCCGCTCATGCGTTGTTAGGGTCATTTGCATAATGAACGAATGCCTGTCGTTAATTAGACTCATAATCGCGGGAACAGTGCCGCCGAGACTCCGCCGCTAATGCATCAAATAATGCGCGACCGGGGGAATTATTTTTCCAGGGACTGTGCGTGCGTGCGTCTGTGCGCGATAGTTTCGAGTACCGCGAGATTCCAGCGGTCTCGCTCGACACTCCGATGGCAAGGAAGGACAACGATCGAATCGCTAACACGTTGCCGTACAATTTTCACGTTGCTCCGAGGTCGTGTTCGACGAATTACCGAAAATTTCTGTGCAGCGAAAATAGCATGAACCGCCGAAGAAAGCGTCGGAACGAGTGTACATCGTTAATTGTACGAATTGCCTTTCCTGAGGTATGCAATTATCGGTCGAGGTGGGCGCGTTGTTATTGTTTTGGGTATGAATAATGTTTGTGATAATGTAATGGAACAGGAATATTTACACTTCTTCTTAAAAGCAAAATGGAATCAGTAAATAATATGGATGTTAATTGGCAGCGTTTTGTTTGTCTTTCATCGTCAAACAAATTAACTCGGCGCTTGTAACAATCCCACGGGCGCAAAAATGTGTTTGCGCATTGTAAAATTCAGCGCAACATTGTGAGCTTTTCGAGTTAATGCTTGAACCAGGGGTAATTCTGCGAACCGCACTTATCGGAGATTTGTATTCTTCGTTGTGTGCAGTTGAAACGTCGATCTAGAAACCCTGTTGGAATTCGTCATTGTAATTTCACTGGATCGTCCAAATAAATGTATTGTCAAGCTGCGGAATGTCAATTTTCACCGTAGAATCTTATCGATAATTTCGTCGGGTTCTCCGAATGAACGCTATGAGCAGTCTGTTACAGCAATCGGCCACAGTCTTTCCGGCGGACTGCGGTAAAGCCTCGATGATCGTCCCTAATCCATAGTTGAGAAACTGCGCTCGCGAGCGTTAGTTAAAGTGGTCCAGAACGAGGAGGTCGGATGGTGGAGCGGGGGGGGGGGGTAATCTATCAGATGAGCTGTCGGACGCGATAATTTTCCATGTGAAAAGAATGTCCGCGGGCCGGCGCGGCGCGGCGGGCCAGCCAACCTGCCGGTGTTGCAGCGTGTGCGGGGTCTGCGTTTTTCCGCCCGCGCTAACTAGTATGCAAAAAAGCCTTGTCGCAATAAAGGTGTGAAGGAAGGCAAAACTTCCGTGAAAATCGCGACGCGAGGATAATGTATACCGAGCGCGTTTGCTCTATCGGCTCCTGTCCGACGCTATCTTCAACGTCGCCGATGTTTCCGTGCGCGCGCCCTCTGTCCGCCTATGTGAGCGCCGGCGGCGGCGGTGGCGGCGGCGGCGATGGCGGTGGCGGGAGGAGCGGGGGCGGGAGCTGGGGGCAACACCGGGACCTCAAATGACTCACGCAAAAGTAAATTATACATTGAAAGGGTTTAATATAATGAAACGCTCCATATGCATGAGAGAGGCCAGCCTGCCGCTTTGCACAACCATGTCCCATACGGTGTGCCCCAGCTCGCTCGGCGCGTTTTCTCTGCGTGCCACTGACGTATCGTGAGTTCGATGAGCCCAGATCGAACGTCTCTACGAGCAGAATAATGGCGCTTGCACGCCGACGGGTTGGAAAAAAACACACACAACCGCGCGCGCGCACGCATACACTTACACGCAAAAGTCGGCTCTCCCTCTCTCTCTCTCTCTCTCTCTCTCTCTCTCTCTATCGAGTAATTTAGTCTCTATAACCAAAGCGGTCGTCGCGCGTTCGCTATATTGCCGGTGACGCGATTCCTTCCCTTTCTTTTTGCAAATTTCCACGACCCTCCGCCGAAAGCTTCGAGCGTGTCCTTCCGTTTTCCCGATCGATTATCGTCGTAAATGCGGCAACAACCGAATCAATGAGCTGATCGAATCGTACGGCCGGGGAGAACAACTTCGGAAGCTGGTTAGCGACGATTTCGGTACAGCGAAACCGACAAACGGTAAAGCGATTGGAGATAATTAGACGAATTCTATGTTGAATCGAAAGTGGTCTTCTTACATTCTCGAACGTTCGTGGAGAATATTTCGTGTCAACCGTTTGACGAATATCTGATTATCGTTCGATTCGATAATTGTCATTTTATTCGGCGGTTTTCGGATCCAAATTTTGCTGATTCGAGAATTTCACGATGTCTCGGTAATTGTTTGTTCGAATAATTATTCGATTTGTTAGAATATCGGACGAAATCGGCACTATCGACCCCGCATTAAATAAAAAAATCTATTTTCCACACCGGGGCTCTGATAATTCGATCACGGCGACTGCAGTAGAATGGGTCCGCAGCGGCGGGGCACCGATGACAGCCCGTCACCGGCTCACCTGGGCGCAAAGATTAATTCATAGAACCATCGAGAATGGGTCTGCGAAGATAATCTTAGCGAGCACGGGCCAGAGGTAATAGGCTGAAGCGGCGGAGGGAGATGCTCGCAGAAAAATCCAGGTAGGGGAAACGAATTGCGATATCGGCGAAATTATTTTCGATCTCCCGCGTCAGTTCGTCCGGAATCGTTCAACGGAACGGACGGCGAATGGACCTGACGGTACTTACGGTGAGAAAGGGTGCGCGATCGGGAAGAATGGAGTGAGAAGAAAAGGGGGTGAGAAAGCGGAATGCGCCGCGCGGATAGAGAGAGAGTGAGAGAAATCGCCGTGGGCGGTTGCGAGCGATACTACGGGGGGCCAGGGACGGCGTGCGGGGGCGGCTTAGTCGCTGAGGGGGGGAGGGAGGGCGAAGAGCGGAAAGCATCAAAAGCAATGTTTGGTGGCGCTATAATGAAATGAATTTATGCAGAGCCGTAATGCCTGAATATTTAGCAACCCTCTTCTGGTTCTGTTCCTGGCCAGACCGTCACCCTAGCCTCTATACCGTATTCGAATTAAATTCGACCACTGGACCTCCATTACAAGCATTGAAACGACCTCGGCCATGGTAACGGGATACTTTTGCATGAAATATTTTCCACACGATCCCATTCCCGCGCGTGATACCGTCTTCCTCCAACGGGGTTGACAAAGCGCCGTAAACCAACTGTCTCTTCTAGCTCTACGCGGAACCTTCGCCCTTCGACTACTCGTTACCGCCTCGGTTCATCGAAACGGGGACGTTCACGGCTAGAAAATTACTCTGGGTGCTTCTTTACAGCGTGCTAGCCGAGAAAATGAATTTTCTTCTTGAAGTATATTTTATCCTTGGAGTTTAACGCCTCCTTCGCGGCCGAGAAAGCGTACGAACGAGCCTGAAAGCAACGCTTCGCTCATTTTACACTTTAAATCAACAAGTTGGATTCATAGTGTCCGTGGAAATAAATCTCGGAGCATACACGGGAATAGATCAAACAAATTATATTGCATAGATTGGGTTCTTCGTTTTTTAATGATTGCGGCCATAATGACGTTCAATAATACGAGATTTCTTAAGCAATACAGAAATCCAGCATGCGTGAAACGAAAGGATACAACTTCGACGCTTTCGCCATTTCACACCGCGCTCGTGTGGCGCCAGTAGCCAGGATGTATCTTCGCGAAGTACAGAACATCAGCAAGGTTCATCGTCTTTCCTTTATTCTTTTTTTTTTTAATAATTATCTGTATCCCGTGAAATTTGAAAAAAATTTGAACAAAGACGTTATGAAACGCTGTAACATATATTGAACTCGCCAATTTAATGGGTTTTTCAGACTTCGTACTAGAAGAATGATTGTTTTTCAGTAATCTAGTTAATTTCTTTCGCCTTCTTCCAACCCTAATTCCAACAATTGTGAGATTTATTCGACAATAGAGAAGCAACGCTAATTTCAACCCTACTGCAGAAATTTGGCACAATCGATATACTTCAAAGTTAAAATTGCTTTTTAAATCTAGGCGAACAGTATCGTTCTCCACAGACGACCGACACTGCCGTCAACGTGTTAAACATGCATAATACATCTCTTTGTACCAATTTCACTAAATATAGATACACAATCAATGCCTGTAAATCTAGCGTTAATAGAATCCAATATATCGGCTTGATGCAAAAGTAATGGGAATATTGGCGTTACTTCGATATTACCAACTAGCTAAGTGAAAGCAGAGCCGGAAATGTCAATAGAATAACTTCAACTGTCTCCAACGAGCATTTCGTTATAATTCAACGCGCGTTCAAACGCGTTGTTACAGTGGCCATTTCTCAAAAATAATCATCGAATTGCATTTTATCCTAAACTTTCGGAAGACGCCGACGAAAGAATATAGGTTTGCCGAAATTTGAACTCGCCATAATCCTCGGGTACATAGATTTCGCTTGTGAGGTCCGCGAAATTTTTCTCGTCGTTTCTTCAATCTTCGTCTGTGAATTTTATTTTTCCTTCGTATCGTAGAGGAGATACTCGCGTCGATACTTTTCAGAGCTGGCGTGTTTCTCTCGTCGCCATAAACGAGACTCGCTAGTTAACCAGCCGTATAAATATGCAATTAACAACGGGTGGGACGGTCTGGGTAATTTTCGCGGGAATTTACGGTGACCAGAGCCCGACGCCCGTGTTTATCACGGCTAATACGCGGCGCATGATTGGCGTAATAAATAAGTGATTATCGGGGCGCGAGTATTATTTAATCAACCAAGAAAGTAATCGGAATCGTCGTCTTCGGTCTCCCGATCGTTTATCCGCGCTCCGTGAGCCGATCATTTCCATATAATCGTCGTTCCCAGGGGACCACCATATGTCTATTAATATTCCGAATGCACGCGAGATGCCGAAATATTTTAATCATGGCTAATTGGCGAGTAATAATGGAGTTCCACGGCGCGGCGTCCAGACCTAACCCCCGGCTGCCTCGAGTTCCTTCCTTCGGTTTCTCACTAGCCCCGGAGCTAAGGAGACGCCCGGGCGCTGTTGTCCACGGCGCTGCCATTCAATTCGGACCGTCCTCGCTCCTCGGGCGTGTCTGGACACTTCTGGCATTTCCGCTGTCGCGTAATAATTTCGACGCTTTGATTATGCGAGCCGACTCCCTCCCCGCTAACTGGACACGCGTACTCACCGCCGGTTTAATAGAATTCGTTCGGTTGCTCGTCGCGATTTTTATTCTCGCTCGTTGAGCTGTTTAACACTGTTACGGCCTAACAACCGTAAAAAATAAATAAGCCCTTTCCCAATTTTTTGCTGTCCTTCGAATACTAGAAGAATGCTAATCCTTCAGATGTCGAAGACGGCACTTGAAGATTAGCTGATGGCATTGGGAAAGAGGCCATAAATTCATTTCGAGTGGTCCTCGTTCGAGTACCATTTGCGAGGTACGCGAGGGTCCCAGAGTCGGACCAGCGGGTCTTATGGATCGTTTATACTATGGGTAAAGAGGCACACTTTGTGCCCATGTGTAAACGATGCAGGCAACTTCTTTGTATCCCTTGGCCTGTGTCACCGGACCCAGGTCAAGGGACCATAAAACATTGGCCACTTGGACCATGAAAATATGCACTACTCCAGGGTCCCATAATAAAAGACAAGTTCGGGAATTTTTCCTAACCAAGTCTTGAGGTGGGGGCTCTTCTTCAGCCAACAGGAAAAGAAGTTCCTCCTCCCTCAAGGCAATTAACAAATAGGGTTGCTTTCCCCCAAAATGGGTCCATCCCACGAATCTTAGCACCAAGTTGACACGCGAAAGGACCCCGAAGTAGAAGTCAGAACGATTTAAACAGCGAAACAAACTACATCTTTTAGGAAAACATATATATGTTCTCAGTATTAACTTTACCACCGCGAACACTCCTATTGAAATTTATAATAAAGTTATTATACAGAATTTCTAAAGTTTAATTCAGTGTCCATCTACAATATATAAAATATTCACTAGCCGTTAATTCAGCAAGTGAAGCGGAGCATTATGAGAAAAATTCTTTCACCTTTGAAAAAATATTTGCTCACGCACTGAACAAACACCTTTCGCGACACTCGATTCTTCAGATTTTTAAAACCAGAGCTCGCCAAAGTTAAGGATTTCGCGTTCTATAATTTCATGAAATCCTTATCAAATCCTCAGAAAATTTTTCATTTTGCATAAATCGGAGCATAGAGCACGTTGGTGCCTACAGATAAAATCGACAGAAAATTTATACAACTTACCGAGAGGCAAAGAAATTCTCGTTAATTCCGCGATCGGAATAAAAAAGGAAAGCTGAACATCGGAATTTATTTGTAACCTGCAGGAAATGGTGCAGCCATTTTCTTCTACTATGATCGTTTTGATCCGCATTACGGCGTGGTTCGATCGCGAAAAATAATTTCCGAGCCGGCCGAATTGGCTGGTCGTCGATAGCATTTACGTCGGAAAAATGGCGAAGGTTTTTAGCGTCGGCGTCGGTGGCGGCAGCGGCTCCGGGCCGAGCATCGTCAAGCGACTAATTACTCTCGTGTCTCGTCACACGGCCGCCGCGGTTGCTGTTTATACAAAGAACATATTATTTCAATTTAGAAAAAGGGAGACGCGCGCGGCGCGGCCGCGAGTTCGAGAGCGGGTTTTTCCGCGGCTAACCCGGCGATGTAATGGCGGTTCAACCGTGTATCAATCTTTTTAATTAGTGTCTCGATGAAATTGAATTATTAATTAAATTACGACGTTTTCCGGCCGCTCGTTATCGAGCTGCACACACCTGCTGAAACGAGACATTTTTTATGAAAATATAACTGGTCCCCGCGGTCTGATTGCATCCTATCCGGTTTTAATTGTACGCTCGCGCGAGCCGAAGATCGGAGGAGCGAACGCGGGGCCGACCAGTGCTCGATTCATACGATCATTAAACCGTAATGCGATCTGTATTAAGGAAGAATGCGGCCGAACGCCTTTTTATCCGTCGCGAAACAAAACCAGCTCGCTACAAGGCGGATTCCTACGATCATTTTTAAAATGGATACCTACTTGTTACACATATATAGAGTTAGAGACCGTGTGAATTTTTCTACGCATTTTTTCCTTTTTTTTTTTGTTCAGCGCGTTGCAGTCATCGAATTGTAATGAAAGCAAATTGATCTCGATCCGCGTGCTGTTGAACTCCGGAAAAATTTTTCCGAAAGAATCTCCACCGGCCGATTGTGTAATTATCGCTGCATGGAATTGATTAGTGCGTGTTTTTATTGATCCTAGTTTGCCGGCCATTTTTGCGAAGCTGCGCAAAAGTAAACTAAATACAATGAGCGAGAAAACACTTTGTAATTGCACGGACATTTTAATGGTTTCCGCAATATAGAATGCTAGTAGATCAGCAGTGGATCGAGGTCAGTGAATTATTTTGGGGATACAGTTATGATCGAAAACTATATATCAATTTAAGCTTGTTTAATTGTTTGTATTTCCTTTAAGTCTCGGCTTTTAAACGAAGAAACATTATTGCAAAATATAGAGGAGTTATTTCGATGAAGTTTTATTGGAAGATCGACTTCATATTGAATGACTTTGTAACTCCCGCGGCCGATCATAGTGCACGCGCATAAATTATGAGCAAATCCGAACATAGTTTCAGCCGGGAAGAAGGTTTTCGAGGCTTTCAAAATTCCGCGCGCAGATTCTTCGAACTTTCCGACGACGATAATTCAGAACTTTCGGGGTTCCTACACCCCGCTCGGCTGCGGGCGATATTTCTCTGATGAAACGGGCTCTTAGACTGTTCGAGTAACAATAAACGTCTATAAGTAATTCGATTTCAGATACCATATTCGTCCGGCAAACTGGATGAAACTATTCCCTAAATAATCAAGCGGCTCACCATCGTTTTCGCAGTGGCGTGCCAAATAATATACCTGGTTCTGACAAAAATTTCACGTGAAAAACGTGTACCCGGTCTTCTGTTCAATTCGAACAATTAGAACCTGGTAATTCAGATTTTTTACTGTAAGTAGAATCGGACAGCGACGCACAGACACTTCGGCTGGTTCTCGGAGGCGGGAACAATTTACAAAAACAAAAAGGTTAAGTCCCTCGCTTATTTCAAATGTTCAGCTATCCGATTCGAACGCCTCCGCGATGCACGAATTGCCGATATCCGCGAAATCATAGCGCTCGCTCACAAACACGATTATACTCGAGAAAATTGAGTCATCTTCGCCCGACGGTCTATTAAACTGCTACACCGAACTTTCCGTGGCGCGCACGCCATACATTCGAACACGGCCGTCGAACGCCTTGCGCACGCTTTCCGAAACTTTTCGCAATAGACCGACCGTTCCCGAAAATTATCTTGGCGGGCAATTTGACGGTATAAGTTGCCCGTCCGGTGGAAAACTTTTGCGAAACCACGCTGGCTGGCGAGCGGACACGCGACCCGGTCTCATTAATACGAAATTACGGAACCGACGCGTCGCGTCGCGTCACGTCGGCTCGCCGGGCCGAATTGAATTCGATAACGTAAGATTATCGGAAGGAATACGCGCGTCGGACCCAACGCTAAAATCAATATATCGCCGGCGAAACACGGCGCAACGGCCAGGCCGCGGTACTTATGTAAATTCATTATGAAACATTCATTCGCGGGGAATTTAACGTCTGGGTCATCCAGAGACGTGTAGTGTGTGTTCGAAGCTCTTATGCATAAAGCGGCTTATTCGTGGCGCGCGCGATCCTCCTAAATCTTCCAGAGATAACATAGCTAAGCTTTCTTATGCGAGCAGACAGCCACTTCCTTCCTTAATAATTTTCCCGAAATTATCGAGTAATAACCAGCCCCCGCCGCGTATAATATCTCTATATTTCAAGGCCCATTAGTTTATAATCAACACGTCCGAATGGTACGAAAAGCCTGCCGACCGGGACCACCGGCGGTCACGCCCACTCTTTTGAATATCACTATGTCTAAGCGCTGAGAAACATGCGAGCTCCTAAATCTGCGAATGTCTTATTGCCGTTGGAACATCGTGTGCCCCTCTCTCTCTCTCTCTCTCTCTCTCTCTCTCGCTCGCTCTGAAATTCCCCTCCAGGCCATTTAGACCCTAACTTTTGACAATCTTCCAACTGTGCACTCTACATTAACCCCGCGCCATTCCCGGAGAATTACGATGATTGCGGTGTTCTGAGATGCGTCTCTTGCTTTACCCGAGTCAGAGCACTGCGAACGGACCTGAGAAAACGATCAGGACGAAATTAATCGTCGCTGCTGTGCATAAAATATGAAATAGAATTTGTTCGTAATGCTCTATGTGAAGACACTTTGTGAGGCGCGTCTTTACTGTTCGACGAATTCGACACGAGTGAGGATCGCGGTAGAGAAACGGAATACGATCTAAGAAATAATTGAGAGTTGAGAGTCTCATGACGCGGACAGCATAGACACAATGTATCATCTGTATAGGCGCTCGAATGTGCCTATTATATTTGTCAATCTGTTTTCCCAATAAATTCCAACACTGCCTGAAACGGAATAGCGGAAATTACTGTTCTAAAATTTAAAAAAAAACTACGATTCGGTTACCTTCAGGATTAGTTCGCAGGGACACAATTTTCACGGGGACTTAGCCCCTTGCCTTACGATTTATTTTACGGTTTCATTAAAACCTTTTTGTAGTTCGCAATTATCTGAAACAGGAGAAAATTGATATCTGTTGTATGCCTATAGGTTTCCCAATAGCTGTACATTAACAATCTTACAATAGAATCTTATTTCGGTTTAAAGGAAATTAATAACATACATATTTATTAGACTCGGTTCAGAATCTTCATCGCGTGTCTCATATTGTAAGACAAGAGGTTAATCTTTCCGCTGTCCGATGATCCAGCGAAAAAGGACATCGCCAACACTGCGATTATCCCGCAGAATGACCCGACGACGACCATGATCAGCAATAGGATCACCGGTCAGTCAAGTCGATCCCGCGGCCGAATAATCGAGGAACTTAATACCGCCCCCTCCCCCTCTCTCTCTTTCTCTCTCTCGCCTGCGACATATCCAGCAGCACGCACGTGGAAATTCCGAGGCACCATTCCAGTCGCGGGCTGCACATGCACCGGCCAGTAACAGAGAGATCCCAGGGAGTCCAGGCATAGAACGAACGGAGACAGAGGAGAGACGGCAGAGGCGGCAGCGGCGGCAGAGGCGGCAGAGGCGGCTTGCATACAAGTGAACGGGTCCGGTGGATAGATAGAAAAGAAAGGGAAAAAACACGCGGCTGGTTCGATCGCTGGAATCGTAGCCAGTTCGTAATGAAAGGTGAACGGAATTGGACCCCCTGGAGCCGGAGAGTCGGAGCGGCGAGTGAATATAATTAGAGGATTGAGGGCAGGGGACGGCGAGGGGCTATGACGTAATCAAAGGGTGGACATGAACGTAGAGAGGGGCGGAGGAGAGGGGGGGAGAGAGCGACAGGACGAGTTCTACTGCGGGTGAAAGGGGGTCCCGTGAAGTGTGAGAGAGAGAGAGAGAGAGAATGAGACAGTAGCAGGGGGACACAGGGTTGAAGCCGGAGGAGAGGGTGTACCGATAGGATAGAGGAGGAAAATAGGGTCCTGGAGAAGAGGTGGGTTTCGGTGGTGGTCGGTGGAGGTGGTTAGGGCAGGAGGAAGAGGGCTCTGCAAATTATCATTTGGCCAGAGAGCGAGGGTCCAACTGAACTGGACCGGCAACAACTTGATACCCGACGTCCACCGGGCTAGGCAGCACCACTGGCCAGGACGGCCGATGCGCTGCCGTCGGAGCCTGTAGTTTTGTCATTAGCCGATAGCGTCCGCCGATAGACGACGTGGAACAGGGATTATTGGGCTAGGATTGCTAACGGACGCCACTTGGATGCAAATGCCCCCGACGCCCGTTTCCAACGGGACCCGGGGAACAAGCTGCTGCTGGTTGTTGGGCTGCTGGATGCCAGGCTTGCTTGCGGCCCGAGAGGGAGAGAGAGAGAGCGTGTAGTCCAACGGGATCTTCAACGACTCGGCCCGGGCACCGTGGCCGCAACGAGAGGTTGTAATAATTTGTGGCTACATTAGGATGCTTGATTAGAACGTTAAGATCTCTAACGACAGGAAACGGACGGCGTGCGACCGGTAACTGCCCCTGCGGCTCGGGAAAACGGGAGCCGACGGGATACCCCCGTCGTCCGGACCAGACGGGTAAAGTCGGCTAAGGGGCGAACTATCTTCGGTGATGGAGGACATCTAGCGTGGAACCATAGGAGGCTGTTCGGCTGGTTTTCGGTCTGGGATTTCGGTACTGTGAGACTTGCTGTGCACGAGATTCTGCTTGCTACCGGAGTTGTATTTTTCGTTTCGGGTTGTTTGCTAGTTGGGTGACGATGTCGTCGGCTTATACGATGAGGTGTAGATGCAACGATGGTAGCGGTTGGTTTGGAAATGATATTTTTGTTTTAGTTTGTTCGACGGGTGATCAATGCGGTTGGTGATGAGGTTGGTTGGTACGAGGGGTGGACGCGATGATGCTCGTATGAATGTTCCAGTATGGTCGGTTCGAAAATTGTATGTTTGTTTGATGGGTGATTGATGTGGTTGGCGATGTAGTTGGTCGGCACGAGGGGCGGATGCGACGGTGATTGTAAGTACATGGACGTTGGTTGTAGTCGATACGAGAATTGCATTTTTTTTTTGTTGGTTGTTTGACGGTCGATGATGTAGTTGGATGGTGCATAGACGCGTATTTGTAGGCAGACACGAAAGACAATAATCGAACGAAAGCAGAAGTTTCGCGTCACGGTAGACAAAGGGATCGGGAAGGTAGTTGATCAGCAATAGAAACGCGACGTAACAAAAGACAAAGTGCCTCCGCCGCGGCGGCCCTTTAAAATTGAAAATGATTTCGCTCTCTCCCTCCGCATTACGTACCAGGGAATATTTCAACTATGAACTTTGCCTGGCGCACTATACTCGAAACAAGGGGTGCTTTCGGGATCATTCGTTACCCTTCGGCATATATTATTTATTCCACATTCGCGCGGCTCTCGATCGACCCTCGCGGCAGAAATTTTGACCGAGTTCCGACCCCTCTGCGGAATCATCGAAAGCGAAAACTCCGCGGTCAACAAAAATCATCGCACCCCAATTTCGATGCTGAAAAATTCCACCACACGCGAGCCGACCACGTGCGCCAAAATACAAACAAAACGCAGCGGCAACGCGTCGCACGGCGCGTTTAAAGAAAATTTCGTTCGAACAGCAAAAGTTTCTCGGTCGGCAGGATTTTCTCGAGTCGTCGGCGGACTCCCGCGGGAGCGATTCGACGAGGCGCGGAAGACGGTAAAAATACTATTAAAATTCCATTATGATCTATCCGGGCGGCTCGGTTCCACATATTGTCGGATTACGTGCCGAGGCGTTGCGTCGGAATTTCGGGATGCAATTTATGCGCATCGGTTAACGGCCACGGCCGGCCAGACCGAACGAAAATGATAAATTGGTCATTTCTCAGTCCTGCGGGGCCGGCTTTTACAAATGCGCGCAGAACATCAGGATTCGACCGTTCCGGCCCGCCAGGAAATCGAACGTATGCACGCGGCCGTACGGTACTTGTGCCAGATACGAGACGTGTGCCTAACACGAGACCTAACAGACGATAATAGCGCACCGCTCGAGACAGGAATTTCTTCTTCTTCTTCTGCTTGTTAAACCGCGTTCAACCCGGTGGTGACGATTTATATACATTTTTCATTGAATTTTCACCAAATCCGAACTTTTTTTCGACTCAAAGTAAAATTCTGTTCTGCTAACTCTTTAAACAGATATTTCTTTGCGGTTCTATGGGATCCTTAATCCTAAATATGTTTTAAAAGTTACCAACACTCGTCTTGGCAATCACAGAAGCAACGAAAATGATCTTCAATTTTATTTATAATGTACAGACGTTGACAACATTATCTGCCGCACACACAATGTTTCGTATCGTACTAATTGGACCAACGTAGATTGCTGTACGATTTTATTTTTCAATGACGTAGTAATGATCCAAGCGTCAGCGATTCACTCGCAGAATTTTCGACTGTGCGATGACTTATGGACGAGGATGTAAAGCAGAAACGTTTCGCAGGGAGTTCGTTGACGCCGAGTGGACCGGACCCAGGCCCCCGGACTTTGCATACTGATTATGTCGCCGTGATTACATGAACGAAAGGGTTCGGATCGGCCGACGAGGAGCTCGACCGCTCCCAACGGGGGAGCAGGGAACGTCTGCGTCCTAATGCTATCGATTTTGGTGCTTAGCATAATCAGGTTGGCCGATGCTCGATAACGGCCCCCGATATGCCAGACGAAACGCTCCGTTCCACTGTCCGACCGTAAATTGTACTCTGACCACGTTCTACTCTCTCTCTCTCTCTCTCTCTCTCTCTCTCTCTCTCTCTCTCTCTCTCTCTCTCTCTCTCTCTCTCCTATCTTTTTGTTATTAAACAGTGTCTAGAGTGCTATTGTAAATTATTACCGTGTTAGCCCGTACCGTTTTCTGCCGGATATCGGAGATTCGCGAGAGGCGTGTTCCATGGTACAATTGCACTGTAGATTTTACGCATTTATGGTCTCTGTGTAGACGTATGAATGTTTCATCTAGGTTATGAAGCTTTTATTTCAATCTAGAGAGTCTTGGATAATGTATATATATATGTATATCCTTGTTTAACTAATGTTAGCAGTTCATTAAACAGTTGTATCCACTGAATCTGTATTTACAAGCATTTAATACGCCCCCAAAAAAATAATTAGCGTAGTAAATGATAAAACCTTTTGCTGGAATAGTATGTGTACGAATGCAAGAATTTCTTCACTGTATTGTCTCATTTTATTTTCTTGTTTAATCTTTTACGCAGTGGAGGCAGTCAAGAAGTACCAGTTTTATTAAAGTGTTGCTATAAAACCAATAATAATAAGAATAAATTGTCTTATTTCCTTTTTTCTTCAACAATTCTTTCGCTGCGGTGTCTCCGAAATGGCACTCTTATTAAATATTCTTGCTAAACCAACATATTTTCCTATTTACGTCGAAAATTTTAATTGAACAATTCACTGCTCGAGTCTCAATGCAAATTTCGTTCGAATCTCCACGATTACTCCTTGAATGATTCGACTCTGCAACATGATAGCGACGTTGTCGGTGGGAACGTTCTCCACGAAGCGAACAGCGAGCACAACACTCTCGGTTCGCGTTCGAAGCGCGCGGTTAAGCGGCTGAAAAACGCGATACAGACGAAGAATCATACAGTCCGATTACTTCCGTTATACCGGGCGCATCTAATTGAAGCAGAGGAGGCAGTAAAACCGACTAATCCAGCGACTCTTCGTTCGTCGGCTCTAAAACGCGCGTGAAAACTCTCGCGACCATTCCTGGACGTGTTAAGATTCATATCCGACACAGAGAGAGAGAGAGAGAGAGAGAGAAATAGATAGATAGAGGGTGAAAGGAAGAGAGAGAGAGAGAGAGAGAGAGAGAGAATACAGAGAGCAGTCGACGGAAAGCCGGGGCGGCGATTTAAACGCCCGTGCCTCCGGTATTTTCGCCGGCCGTTCGCTGGACACTTCGGTCGAATTTTAGAAAAACACGCGTACGTCAGAACGTGTGTGCGTACTGCGGACCGAAAATGAAAAATGGACTTTAAAATCGAATAGCTGCTGTCATATTATAAATTGAATTTCGGCTTCGAAGCGTGTACAGCTGGAATTTTTTTTTCGTTGCTCCTTCCCACCGCTCCCCCGGCTTTCTCTTTTTCGCCGACCCCTCCTCCCACGCCCCTGCCCCCACCTCTTTACACCGACGAATTTAACGTTTTTTTTTTATTTTCTACATATATACGCGCGTGTGTGTGCGTGCATATATATAAATTTACGGGTTTTTTTCAAGGGGCGGTGACGCGAGGGAGGAGAGTTCGAACGCGCCGAGCGTGGCCATATCGAATATTTTTGACGAATTGATAATGAATACCGGGGAAAGGACGAGCTTCCTCCGAGAGTGGCGCTCCGCGAAAATGCCGCGGTACGTTCGCGATTCGTCCGCCGAATTTATCGCGATTATTCCGGCGACGGTTCGCGAAACGTGGGATGATCGCGTGTCCGGCCGCGCTGCGTTTCGATCGCGTGGACGACGGCGAGATAAGGAGTCGCGAGAATCAATCTCCCGATATCCGCGGTTCCATATTTTTGCGGAAGTCTGTACCCTCGGAAAAGTTCCACCAAAATATTCCATTTTGTTTCTACGGTGTCGATTCGGAGTACTTTCGCAGAACTTTCTCCGAAAGCTCGGAAAAATGGATTGAGAAAACGACGGTAGAACGTAGACCCGATTTTTATGCGAAATAAGCGAACTCGAATTTAGTTAATTTTCTAATTTATCTGATGATCGCATAATATCCGCATTATTTCTCGTATTTGGTGGAGTAAAGTTCGAAAGGCTACAAGGGTTTCGCGCGATAACCGTCGCTCAGAAATTCTATGTGTGAACGTCCCCAAGATCCCGCGCGCTTTATAATCGCAATGGTACGCGAAGGAACCGACGACGGCGACGACGGTAAAAAGGGTGCGAAAGTAACCCGTCGATAATTTGCATAAGTGGCAGAGACATGTGCCGCGCGCGGCAGTCTAATGACAAGGCTTGCGAAGCCAGCGCGCGGAGACCTTGGTCGTTATTAGAAATTATTAGAGGCCGCACTTAAAATCAAGGCTCTTTCATGCGATGAATGTCCAGTGATTAAGAAGATAAAATTATTCAGCGAGATCGTACGGAAATCATTTTAATTAGTAGAGATCGTGACAGTGAATCAGACGGCCGATTCACCGCGCGCGCGATGTCTTGCCGCTTTATGAAACGAAAACCTTCTTATAGTCGAGCGGCAATCAGACCCCCGTTGTGTCACTTTTCTCTCATTCAAACGGCGGAACCCTCCTTATTAAATATTCTCGATTAATTCGGTCAATTATCACATCATAGAATTGCTTCTTCCTTTTTTTTCTCCCCGCCCCTCGCACCTTCTATACGACTACGGGCGACATCTTGTTAAAGCGAAAATGTTTAAAGAGACTCTAATTCTACGCGTTCGTGCTACCTCAACCGAAATTTCAACTTGATTTGTATTTTCCTCCAGTCTAGACGAAAATAATTTCGTAATTAGAACGAACAGTTTTTCATTGATTGTAAACTTGTTACGTTATATCATATAACTGATTATTTAACTGTATTGTTACACCGAAACGTCAATGTCAGCGGATCTTTATACGAAATCAAAAATTATGAACATGAATTGTAACAAATTGGAGACAAATAGAATATACCTACTTGTCATTGTCATAAAATCCGTTGTCTATTTATAATAAAGTTGAATGCAGATACGAATAATTACGTGACAGAGTCCGAAAATTTCAGAATATTATACATCCGAATAAACATTTCCTACAGCACGATTGTTGCTTGAACCAATCACCGTGCTATTTAATAATAGCAATAGTGAAAAATCCGAGTTCGCAGACGCGCCTTTTAAAAGGAAAGCGATTCAAATGCTCGGGAGAAAAATAAATAACGGAGCGTATAATTAGATTGACGTCTCGAACGGTGCGGAGATGTGATCCATTATTACCGTGGCGAGGTTTCTCGGAAGGGAAAACAGCGGCGTGATATCGCAGTTGAAACGTGGTCGGTTATGCAGTGTCGCTCGGATTAATAAAGTTCAGCCGGAAAGTAAGGGGCCGACGTTCTTAATTTAATATCCGCGGTTAGCGCGATCGCGGCCACGTAATTTTTATAGTTACGCCGCTGATTAAAATACCAGGCCGGGGTCATTACGAATGCAGCCGCGTCGGAATGAATGCGTTTTGCATTACCGCGTTCCAGCGGTGGCGGCGGCAGCGTCGGCGACCCGGCTGTAACGTTTGCTCCTCGCCCGGGAACCTCGGGAACGCTCCTATTTTTTTATGGCATAAAATTTCGCCGAAATGAAAATTGCTTTTGAAAAATTGATAGACAGGCCCGCTCCGCGTCGGCCGGTGTTACTACCCTGGGCCGCGGTACAGATTGAGTTAAGCTTCATTTATTCCTTTCTCATTCTTTTTTTCCCTTCTTTTTCGTCGGTGCGTGTCCATCTTCCTATCTCCTTCTCTTCGCCTCGCTTCGCGTTCGTTTTTCTCTCGTTGTCGCCGTTGTTCGCTCCTTCCTTTTTTCGCGACACCGAGTCTCGGTGTCCTCGGGCGTTTCGCGACAACAACGCGGCCCCCGCGAAACTTGTACGGAAACAACTCGCTTAGAGTGACCTCTTAATTCGGACGCGGCCGCGCGCCGCCCGGTGTCGTGTTGCACTTTAACAAAGTCCACTCGTTTCATTTCGTACACAGAGAGAAAGAGAGAGAGGTAAACGGGCCGCTGCCCCGGCTGTGTGTTCCGCGGAAAAAATACAATTTCTCCGACTTCCGCGGCTCGTTGGCGCCTGCAACTGGGCGACGCATCCCAACCCAGCCCGAGGAACCCGGTGAATCACGAGCGTAAGCCTCCGAAGAGTTTAGGTTTGCTTGCTCGGGGATTAGAAACTGGGAGATATATTTTTGCTACACCGAGACGCCAGCGCGGAAATGTTGCTGCCGGTACGGCGTTCGTTGTTCGCGGTAGAAAAGAATGGAACACACCTGGTCGATCTCGCCGTTTCTCTTTAATTAGCGCGTTAATTTGGGAAATTTCTTTTTTTCTTTCCACTCGTTCGAAGCACCTTTCACAAAAACGCGTTTTAGGTCCAGTCTCTTCGACGGCGGTGAAAATTGATGCGGCGACGTCAGGCTACAGCCGTAAAGGGGATGACTCGATATCCAATGGTTCAGCAGTATCGCGTCCTAAAAATTGTATAACGTGTCGATCAATTTATTATGCGCTGTAAGTTGCATAAGAAATGTTCTAACCGAGGTGATTCTGCAGTCGAAGAATGATTGTTGACTTAACGAACGACCTTGCTACGAAATTTCCAGCATCCCTAATCGACCGATAATTCGCGCATCGTACAAAACCCGCAAGGGCACAACACGACCAGGCTCCCTATCGCAGCACGGATTCATTTTATCCGCGTTAAACAGAGCTCCCGCGTAGCGTGCAATTTTAACCAGGTCGCCCTTTTCGTCGTGTAATATTTAAGCTGCAAAATCGCTTGGAATATCGTGTAAATATTCCAGCAAACCGGCCGGATAGCTCCCGGAACGGGACGAGAAAATGGGAACGTTGATTTTTGAGTACAAGGTATCTTTCCGAACATGCAAACTCGAACGATCACTAAAAACCAATACAATGTCTATTGTACGTTTTATTCGTGTCGATACAAAGTTAAAGGATCTCTCTGTGCTATTCTCGCCTGTAGAGAATTCTGTAAAGGAACCGGAGTATTTTCGTCCTGTCTCTTTTCAATCTATAAGATTTTGCGCTAAACGAACGCTTGCGGTAACGTGGTGAGATTTTCTCGACACGCGAAACCGGATACACATTTTCAGGAAGTAACGCACGAACCAGCTGCCCAAAAAGCGTTCGTTGCTCGCGTTAATACTTTCAAGGATACACGGTTGACCCGTATATCCCGGTGATCCTGCGCAGAGACGATCAACCTTGCGGAACGAAGTTTGCGATAACTTTATTGTAATAAGATGAGCCTTCGCCACGTATCCCAGGCGCGATGTGGTCGATGTCACGGCTACTCTGTGTACGGGGGCTTTGCGGGTGGTTTTCGAGTGTGTCGGTAAGTGAGAAGAGTGCCGGACTCTGGCCCGCCGCTGCTGGAAGATCATTATGAGCTTGAGTTACCATGGTGACCATCCTGCGGCCGATCCCGAAAGTGTGAGGGGAAAGCCCCAAAGCGAAACGGTCGGCCAAGTATCGCATTTGACTTTACAACCGATCCCCGCGCGCCCCTCATTGTCATGCTTATGCCACCCCCACACCCCACCCCATTTAGGTATTTCGGGCTGGCACGCATGCCCGATCCACTGCCGTTCGTCGATCAAGATTCCTTATCGTCTTATTCCACCCGCGCGGCCGCTGTTATCGTTCTTTAAGCGTCGTTGATGCTCCTCGAAAATGCGAACTGCTCCGGACAGTATAATTTTCAATATGGCCATTTCCCAGAACGCAACGTGAAGTCCGCATCGATGAGATAAACGTTACATCTTTACGAACGCCCTTGATATTTCTTCGGGAAAGCAGATGCAACTTGATTTTCATTTTCCGATCAAAAGAGAAAGAGCGTTGCATCGTTTAAAACGAAATATTAATGTTTATGCGCTCGACTCTGCAGCCTATTGTTGCTAGGCCCACGTCCTGTCTTTTAGGTTTGCACGCGTGATCAAGATTCCTTATCGTTTTATTCCACCCCCGCGAGCAATTATCGTTCTTTAAGTGTCGCTAATGCCTGCCTGTGCATTACGGAGCCCGATTACGCTCGTAGATTGCGATGTTCTTGGAATCGTGTCCTTCGAGGCGGTGTTTCTTGGGGATTCTAGGTTTTGATAAAAACGAGGGTAAAGGGTTTATATTCGACCCTTTATATCGTAGTTCTTAATAACTGAATTCTTTAATGAGAACCGCTGTAGTTTAATGTCAGTTGCGGTTTTCATTTTCTCGTTCTCGTTGTACGTTTTTTTATCGTTAAAGTTAAGACTAATTTTCACTTGCCGCACAGCCAAATTGCTATTGCTCAATACAGATACCAGAGGATTAAAATAGAGTATAAAATATAAATTTCTGTTGACGAAATAATTTTGCACACTTCGTAAAACATTTTCTAAGATATTTTCTATGAAACTCCAAATTCCTCCTCCTAGATCAATAATCGACCTTCTCGATCTTGCCCCACTAATCGCCGTAGACGTCACCTCTCCTCTCCTCCCCTCCATCCTAGTTCACTTTGCCCGACTAATTCCGCCAGGAGCGTTCGGAAACGAATTGAAAAAACGCGGTCATAAATTACACAGGATAAAAATAGAGGACGCAAGTGGCCAGCGTAAAGATTCATCGCGGCGTCCGAGGAAAATCCAGTGGCCATGATAAATCAAACGGCTCGTAAATCCCAGGAAACCACGGTCATTGTCTAAGACAAGAGAGGAACAGGAGAAACACAGAAAGAGAGAATAGAGAGAGAGAGAGAGAGAGCGAGAGAGAGAGAGAGAGAGAGCCGACTGCCAGCGACCCCGGTAGAATATTCCTCGCGTACAATAAAATCCCATCTTGCGGGTTCTCGCGTGCTAAATACTTTCGTTTTTCTTCGCCAACGATGTACTTGGCCGGACCGTTATTCCACAGGTGTTTGGCACTTCCGTAAGCGATAAAAGCCCGGCTCCGGACCGACTTCCCGCCCTTTTCTCTCCCGCAATCTTTTCGCGCCACTTCGACCGAGCGTCGACGCACGCTGCTCCCGATCGAACCCCTCAACCCCTTCTTTCTCTCCTCCTCCTCCTCCTCCTCCTCCTCCCTTGCTTTCTCATCCCCACTCTGCTCCGCTATCTCTAGATTTTTCATTCCGTCCCCTTAGTGGATTCTTCGTACCCGTCGGGGTAGTTTTCTGTTGTAACTTTTCAAGCATTTTCCCGTCGAATCACAGACTTTCTGCTTAACCATCTCTTTTCTGCTACTACTATAATTTGTGTTTCGTCCCCGGCGCAACGTACGGCGAGCCGAAAAGTTGTAATTTCAGCAAATAAATTATTCGTGATTCTCATTAGGGGTAGTTTCCTGTCGCAATTTTTGCGGAACGATCGGAGGTTGAGTTGTATTTACGAATTTACGTTAATTCCGTCGCGGAAGGCGTTTTTCTCGCCCCCACTGTCTTCTGTTAGTTGTGACTCTCGTTAGGAGTAGTTTCCTGTCGCAATTTTCGCGGAACGATCAGGAGTTGAGTTGAATTTACGAATTTACGGCAATTCCGTCGCGGAAAAACATTTTTCTCGCTCCCTCTGTCTTCTGTTGTTTGTATATTTTTTGGAGAGCTTGTGGAAAGGAGGTGACTAAATTTTTCTTGCGGAACACAGCGATTGGACGATGTAATAAAAATTTGCAGAAACAATCGCTGAATGCAGGAGAGAGAAAGAGAGAGAGAGGGGGGGAGGAGAAAGAGGACTCGGAACAGGAAACAATTCGTCGCAGCCGAAGTATCTACGAATGTCGGCGTGCAACGCAGCGGAACCGGCTAGATGTAACGAGAGGGTAGTTGTTGCACCGTTCGGTTACGGTATGACGATGTACCGCCGTCGAAACGGACGTAACCGGCCTATGACCGATCGCAGATGGCCGATGCCCACGGCCCATAAAACTTATTATCCACCTTTTACGGCTACACGGCGGTAAATTTAAATTGGTTTTAAAAAAATTCGAGCCGGCCCGGCGAATAGCCTCGCAAAAAGGACCAACGTGGACTTTTCGAAATTGCAGAACGGAGAGGGCCGGACACGGCGGATGTTAGCGCGAGCGAGCTCGCCAAAGCCCACAGCAACGCCGAGCCCGAGCACGAGCCCGAGCCGCACGCATCTACCCGCCGCGTCACCAACGAAGATTAATATTACCGCGATCAATTCGGCCACCGAACATTATCTTGCCCCGTGGCGACCGATACCCTGTGTTCCGCGGAATTAATAAATATTGTTGGGCTTTTAGCTAGCCGGCGCTCGTGTTTTCCTTCCCGTGATGGATTGGAAGTGACCGGGAATGGAAATTAAGTTATCGCCGATAGGGCTCGGCGTACAGAGATCTCATTTTCTGTGTCGCCGCGAATTTAGATCGAGCGTGTTGCGCGTGCTTTTTCTTTGCCGGGATTTTCTTTTTTCGTTCGTGGAAATTTCCAGTGACGTTTCGTTCGATGCTTTTTTTTGGAACGATCCTGGAAATTAGTGCTGAGCGAATCGGAGATCTTTTTTTCTCATTTGGCAATTTTGTTGAAATTGTGACGACACTTTTGCAGGAAATTGTTTCGAAAATCTTTGTATTATTATTTTAATCATTTGCTTATGAAGCAGGAATAAAATTGTTTTAATCCCTCAATGACTTTGTTACGTTAAAAACAATACAATATTCTTAAATTTTACTGTTTTATACTACATCCAAGCAAATTTGATTTTGAATTTAATGACGAAATTGGCGTGGACGAATAAACGCAAATATCTGCACTTTTGGAGATTACATCTGTATATCGTCACTTTCATAATGAAGACTATTATCGTTCGAAGTGCAACGTTACGTGTCGGTAGAAAAATATTTTCAAATCAGGGGATTCAAGTTTCTATACGAACAGTGAACGCGCTAAATCAATTTTCAAATGAATTCTCCTACGTCCGAACGTGTCGTGAGTTGCGCATAAACTAAAATTGCATTAACGTTGCTCTCGCGGCAACACTTTCGATTGAATTCAACCCTGTATTTTCGACACGCTCGAACATAATGCAGCAAAAATTAAAGATACAAAGGACCCGATGGATCTTTACGGATTGATACCTTCGGGAATGATGAATCGAGTTTCCGATGGAAGAGCACAAACATTAAAATCAAGTAATATTCTATACTGGCCGGACAATCGGCGAGAAACGGAAAAGGATGGAATCGATCTGTCGTATCAATACTTCCGGCGATGATAAAGCGATGCTGCAAGCTGGTTTCAACAGTTTCAGCACGTACTTGCAAAGATTATCCGTCAGCTTCGCCTCGAAAACCGAGCAGCACTTTCGAAATCACCCGGCGAAGCCCTATCTCTCTCTCTCCCTCTCTCTCTTTGTCAATCGTTGCGGATCGGCATGGCAGGATCGCGTGTGCGAAATCAGCACGATCGATGGAATCAGGGATTTCTGGGAATGTATGTGGAAGATCGTGGTGGCCGGGTCTTATTATTGGTCGTTTCGGAAGTTTCCGCGATGCTGTCCCCGGGCGGGAGGGCTGCGTTCGAAAAAGAGGGACGCCCGGTCCAATCTGTATGCTTCTCTATCGATGCTTTGTACGCTGGCCGTGTGGAGGTGGACATACAGATACACGGCACCATCGGGGCAGGGGTCTACGAATCGATAAAAACGCATCCCAGGCAGGCGCCAGCCAGAAGAGGACCACCGGCGCGGATGAAAAAAAAATGCGAGCGGGGTTAATGCGCTGATCATGTCATATCGAGGTGCTCGCTAAACAAATACCATGGACCCCGCGTCGACGGGGACAGAGGACGAATGTACGAATGTGTCGACACTCGCCAATCCTTCGACGATCGCTTTTCAACGTTACCCTCGCCCTCGCCCCCCGCCTCACTCCTCCATCGGCCTACCCCTATTCCCGGGGGAAACGACCAGGGTTACGTAAATCGACGATCCACCGGTGATTTCCTTTATCGTGTCTTGCTGTCATTTTTAGCACGACTATCCGCTCCAACGGGTATATCAGCTTGCTGGGCTCTCTTTTTTCAGGGACGAGGGAAACGGGACGCGCGAGCGGCGCGGCGCGGCGTGCGGTTTGGACGATGATGTTCCGCGCGATCATTTAATTCTCTGGAATGTTTTAAAGCGAAAGGACTGATACGATGGTCTTGAATCCGGCGGTTTTCCGAATGATTTTCGAATCGCATTCAAGGTGAACGTACGCGATGTTTCCGCCGAGATTTTTCGCAGCTGTTTCGATGATTTTTTAGAGGCTCGTACGTTTGATGTTAATGCCGTTCGGTGTAAACTGTGTGCGACGACCACGAGTGTTCCCGAAGAGAATTAAATCGATTTGATGATTGTTGTCGTTGGTCGGAATTGCTTCGGGTAATTCGCCACTTTTCTCTCTGGTAGTTTCTTGGTTGTCCAACGATTTCCATCTATTTTTTAAGTGGAAACGAATGGTAATTTTTAATGGCGTTTCAGAATCGTCGTTCTATAGGTTAATACGTAACGATTACTTTTGTAATTATTCAAGCTAAGTAGTTGAAATGTTTTTGAACTCATGGAAATGATGAGAGAATGTTTGTGAAAAATCTGAAGCGATTTTTACGATGATACGTACGTTACTGGTTTTTGTATACTTAAAATCCTCTTCGAAAAGTATAACAGCGAATAGCAAAATCTTCAATTTAGAAATTACAGCACAAATAAATGAATATATTTAATCATTTTTCCTTCTACAGAACATTTATAATTTAATAATTGTACTCGCTCGATAGTTTCAATGGTGATATTTACAATGATGCAACCTTAGCTCAGTTTCATTGTAAATGTTACTAAGATGCAGCCAAAACAAGCTTCTTATGAATAAACAAACCTCTTCCACAGCCCACCGAAATTGTTGAGGACCACGTACAATTGCACAGTATAAAATGTTGAAGAACATGAATTTTCAGACATTACCTATTCGATTTACAATTGCAATTTTTCCAAAAAAAAAAATAATTTCGAATAGACAATGCACAATTAAGCGGCATAAAATAAATTCTAGTAAATTCTCTGAATGTACTGCGTGACTCGCATTTGGATTTACAATATGTCTAAGCGTCAAAACAAAATTAAACACAACACCCAATTGCAAGAAGCAGAAGACTACCAAACTCTCATCTACATTCTAGTCTATTTTACAGTGACCTGCTGAACTGTCTAAAAAAAATGATATAATTAACAATTTGCAATTGCAATCTTTCAGACAGAAACAATTCCATACAGCAATGAAAAATCGCCATTTCCATGCCCTCGATTCTCACTAATCGGCGATTCCAAAATCCCAGGCCGGTTCTCGAAGGCGTTGATCCGTAATCACCGAAGGACCGCGAAGAGTGTCTTAACGCCGTTTGACGCTAGCGATCGACCCTAACCCGTGCTTCTCAGCGGGGGTGATTTCGGGGAGGGTTGGGGTGTTTCTCGTTCCGCGAGTCCGGCGGCGCGGCGGCGGCACTCGATCGCCCGTTAAGGTTCGCGAAGGTTTCTCCGATGTAATAATATTTCCATCCAATTCGACCTGAGGCCCACCCCCGTCCTCGGTATCGCGCACCCCCTCGATATATGCACCCCCCCGGTCGGGTGGCGGAGCTCGCACTCGACCGCGCGCCCTCTCACCGTCGTCTCGCGTGCATCCCCACCCCCAAACGTGCCGGGGGGTGGCACGTCGCTCACTACGTCATCTGTCCCCTCGACCAATCGACGGGCGGCGCGCATTTTTTCCCCGCGTCGAAAAAAAAAACGCACCAGAGCGCGAGGGAAAAAAAGCGTGGAAGCAAAGGCAACAGGGGGGAGCGAGATCGCGAGAAGGGGTCGAGGGTGAACGAACGAGAAAGAGAGAAGCGGGGTGGCGAGAACGACGAGAGGCGAACGGACGACGAAAGAGCGAAAGAGGATACCGATACACGATAGAACAGCGAGGAGGGTCGCGGGGGTGGGTGGGGGCGAGTGTGTATGGGAGGAAGAGTAGAAAGAGGAAGAGGTGGGGAGGGCGGGGAGGGGGTGGAAGAGGGTGGCCGAGAGAGCGAGCGAGAGAAAGGGAGAGAGAGAGAGCGAAAAAAAAAGAGCGCGCGGTTCGGCATTACCCCCGGAGCCCCGTTGCGGACCAATCGCCATACGTAAAGAGGCATTTTTTATGGGTGCCGCTCGGTCGGCCGGTTTGTGTGATAAAAATTGACCTAAGTCCTCTTCTTTTTTTTTTACCACCCCTCTCCCGAGCGCCGGGGGAGAAGAGGAAGGGAGACGGCGAGCATCGACGGGCTCGCGACCGGACGAGGAAAGCGAAATAGACGCACGCGGGCAGCGTGTTGCCGGAGGAGGAAGAGAAAAAGCAGAGCCTCGAACGCGCGGTCGCGTTGCGCACCGGCTATAACTGCCTAACATTAAAAAAGATGGGCTGTGTACGGGGTTGGCGGTGTGGCCGGTCGGCTGAACCATTCGACCGACCGACCGACCGACCGACGGACGGACGGACGGACGGACGGACGGACCGACGGATGGACCAGGATGGGGGTTAGAGGACGAGACGAGGAGGTTTGCCGCGCGCGCGAGAGGTGGAGGACCCACGGTCAGGAGAAGCCGAAGAGGGTCGCGGGGCGAAGGGGTGGTTCGGTTGCGAACGACGAGCACCGGTGAGATACAACCCGCGTTCCGCGTATGTGTCGTTGCGGGGGTGGCGGAGGAACCTTCGGAAGATGGGGGGTTGGGAAAGGGAGCAGGAGAGAGAGAGAGAGAGAGAGAGGATCTGGGGTGGTTCGGGTCGCGTAGCACCCGGTGGAGGGGACGCAAAATAATGCGCATAAAATGTAGCGTATTTATCATGGAGATAAAATGATGTGCTCGACTTTCAGGCGACCGACGCTGTTGGCATGCAGGTACAGTCTGCGCGGAAAGTTCTCCACCGACGATTCCAGGCGCGCTGGCGGAGAGGGCGGCGCGGGGAGGAGGGATGAGAGTTGTTGCTTCGACGCCGTGCCGAAAGGGGTAGCTTTCGCTCTTTCTCCCTTTCGCGATACGGTCTCTTACGAGGGCGGACTTGGACGACAACCACCGCCTCCACCTGCAACCCCCACCTTCGAAGCGACACGTGTGAAAGTGTCTCGATAACTTCGGCTATTAGGACCAGCGCCGCGGTGGGAGTAATTGAAATCGTTTACTCGAGTATGGAATGTGTCTTCTTCCCACCGACGCCGACGCCGACGCTGACGCCGGATTCCGTTTCTGGACGGCCAGCTACGGCACAAAGGGAAATGTAAATATCGGCCGACGGGAAATCGGGTTATTAAATACTGCTTTTACGGACGGTGTCTTCTGTTTGCGCCCCGCGTTACTCGCACTCTGCTTTTCCTACCCCTTCGAGAGTGCTCCGTGGGAAATCTGAGGTGAAGGTTTTCCGAATTGGAGAGGTGATTTTCTCCATTGTGGCTTATTAATGTCGAGTGATTTCGGCCTGGGTAAGATTGAAGTGGAAATTAGAATTGTTCACATGCAGAGACCTTCTCCTAATACGGCACAGATTCGATGGATTTTCGGTGGAATGTTTCGTTGAAATCTGAGGAGCATTTGTTATGCTCTACAAGATTATACATTTTCCAGGCTAAAAACAACAATTACCGTGTGCAGTAGAATCGTGTATAGTCGTGTACAATTGTTTACAACAATGCAGCCGGTGATAATGAACAGACTTGGAATTTGATTCAGCGGAAATACTCGTTGAGACGAAACGACGAAATAGTAAATGACAGAAATAGATGTCTATGCGGCTGCTGTTTCGCGCGATCGAAGCGGCAAGGTATGCGGTCTGATAACGGGCAAATCAAAAACCCAAAAACCCAGACGGAAAAATGCCGCGTTCTCCGAATCTATGATAATCGAGAAAGCGGGGAACGCGTTCGATCGCGTGAATCGAATCGCGGAGAACTCTTTAACAAAAAAAAAACTGAAAAAAAAACTGAAAACGACGACAATGAGTAAAATCTATAGTCCACTATCAACACGGGAAAAAACTGGCTCAGTCTTGAAGTGATAGTCAACTCTCCTCCGATGTGCAAACATTTGCGAATCGAGCACGCGAGTGCAAAGATCCTCGCGGAAAAGCTTGTCGAATTTCGTGCGTCATCGCGGCCCGTTTCCACCATGGAGTTCCGAGGCCGTGCATTTTTTCGGGCAAATAATGGCCTCGAACAATTTTCCGATGAAATGATTAATCATAATGCGGCCGGCGAAAGAATTTTTTTTTTCGAAATAATGAATCATCGATCCGAGGTGGGACCAGCCCGATAAAATCCATTCGTGATAAAGTGCATTATAAACTCCGGAAACACGGACGATAATATTCCATTCATCCTATAAAAAATTCATTTCTGTTACTAGCCTGTCTGGTTTTTTCGATTGTCCGGCGCTCGTAGCGAGAAAAAAATATATATCTATTCCCGTCGTTTCCTACGGGAGCCGAAGGGTGTGGCGCAGAAGGATAATCCAATTGAAATTCGCTGGGAGGCTCCCCATGTAATATTCGTTCCCTGTAAAACGCGGCTAATTACGCGCGCCTGATCGCGAGTACGACGAATGCCCTTCGTAAGCGGCGTCGGCCTCGAACATCGTCGAGTCCGCATGAATCGAGAGAAGATCTCGTTCCGCACCCCTTCCGCATGTTTTCGACGAGAGGAACGATCGAGCCGATCGAATTTCTTCAAGGACATCTGGCGCACACCGGCGGACCCCGAGTGCCAATAACATTTTGAAATTACGGCGGGAGGAAATTGGCATGAATGTCGGCGAATCTTTCAATCTCGACACCCATTTTGCGACCCTTGCCCTTGCCCTGCTGCATCCGGCGCGGTGGATCTTGAATCCCGAAGTAGCCTAATTGTAAGTCTCGTTCAGGCGGAAGACTCCGGAGGAACTCGAACGAATTTATCCGCGTGTGCTTGGAGCGTTTGAAAATTTCAAAGACGGAACAACAATTTACGCGTGCTGGTACATTTGCCTAATGTACATGGGGAAGATTCTACATGTAAAAAGGAATCGAAAAAAAAGAACAAAATGAACAACAGCTTTATCACAGTGTCGAGCAAATTTTTGAGGAGTGACGAATAATAAAATTATTAAATAATAATAAAATTATTCGTCATTCCTAAATGATAAAATTATTCGTCACTCCCAATAATAAAATTTTATCCGTCCAAGAAGAATTCATGGGAATAACTATTTTCGATAAATATTCGTTAGAATAGCGGCCAGCATTGGTTTCTCACGGCATAGAACGACGATAAAATGATTTACCCACCAGGATGTGGCTTCCTCGGTGGCGAGCGGCCGTACGTGTGGCGCAAAATCTCTGAAGGATGCCGTAGCTTATCACCCCTGGAGGACATAGCGTCCGAGGGGACGCACGGCCGGAAACTCGTAGGAGAAACCGAGTTCGGAGACGTCTCGCCTTTCTCGCCCCTCCTCCCGCTCCCCCGGATCAACCGGGCCAATATTTTCATAAGACACGAAGACGGGAATCGACGTTTCCGCCTCGACGATTTTCCGCATGCACGGAAACGAGGCACTCTCCACCGGACGTGATTGGCTTCTGATAGAATTACGAAGGGTGGACACACGGGGTAGCCGGCTCCTTGTGTGCGGGAGCGGTCGTTTTGTGCGCGGCTGTGTGCGGGGGCGTGCTACACCACAAACGACCCTCGCTTAAAACAAAGGACGCCGCGCCGCCCGGCCGCATCTTCATATAGTCGGGATCATATTAAGTTTATTTTTTGCCCCTTCCCTTACGGAAACGGGACATTGATGAGGTCCTTGCCGGTCGGACAGGATCGCTGAGTTCTTCAACCCTTCTTCCGGGAGCGTATTTTCCAGGTATGTTCTCCGGCGCATTTTATTTGTTTTGTTTATTGTTGTTTCACACCCTGCGTAAATGCACGCGATAAGTAGAATACCGATATGTTTATTGTCCCATCGAATACTAACTACGGAATTTGGTTTTACAAAATCCCACGCAGGATGGGGAATTAAAATCGAGCAATGACGAGTATACACGTCGAACGCAATGGTCCTGTTATAAATGTTACGAGATACGAGGAAGGATTACATTTTCATTCGATAAAAAATTAACAATTCATTCTTGAAAACAGATATTTGGAAAATAGTGATAGAGATTTGGTCAGACGAGTACACACGTCGAACGCAGTTAACTGGTTAACGCGTTTGTATTTTCTCTTCCCTTATAGACTGCACTCTAACGAAATAATTAAAAAATTTTTAGAACGCCCTGTACATTGGAAATATATGAAACTCAATTGGGTGGACTTTTGGTTTCGCCTGGCAATATAATCGCAAACAATCGACAAAAGAACGAAGCTGAAAAGAAGCACGAAGTCTCGAGTAGAAATGGGAAGAGCTGTGCTTCCACGTCCTCTGCCGTCTCTGGTGAAACTCGAAAACAGAGCACGGTTGTGGTCCGCGATACACCGTCAACAGCCCTCAGCTAGTGCTTTTTGTATCTTTGAAAGCTTTGCGCGGATAGGCGGTGCCGGCGATATCACGAAGGAAATAACGTTAGTTTAAAGACAGAAACGTCGTCCGCTAAAACAGCGTCGGCCAGGTGCATCGTAAGAATCAGCCGGCATGCATAAGTGTATAACGTGTTCCCGAGCGGCGAGAGCTTCTTTGTTCGCCGCGGCCCCCGCCTTATCCTTCGTTATCAAATGTCAGGGACGGTTTTCGAGGTACTTAAATCCTCCCTATTCCCTATGTAATATGAGAAAAGTACCCCCGCCGCTCCGTAGCCGGCCGCGGGACCAGCGAGAAAAAGTAGCTTAACGGGCTTTAAATTCACGGTATCTTTCGCGTACGAGAATGGTCCACTTACAAAACAACGTCCCGTAAATCCGGCCCGTAGTTGCATTATCTTTCGCGGAAAAGGAGGCAAACATTGCACGCGTCGGCGAAAGCTTTTCATTTCCGTAATATTTTAAAGTTATCGTGTCCCGCGGGCGAATTTATGCCCCAATAAAGTTTTTCGACCCGAGCAACCCCTCCCTCTCTCCCGCCCCATTGCCCCTTGCCACTCCTCGCGAAAGACTAACAGAGAAACAAGGGGAAGAACAAGCGACGCGCGGATAAACGGCTTTCCCGAATCACGTTAATGGATCATTAAATGCTTCTGATACCGTTTTTACCGTATCAGCCGGAAAATCCGGCGAATTAGCGTTACGAATCCGTAGGATTCCCGTCCTCGATAGCGAATTCATTTCTATATGTTACTTCTACTTATTGCCTGGACAATTTTTAATCTGCGCGAAGAATATTTTTTTTGCTGTCAAAATTCGGCTACCTTTTTATAACCATGCCAAAGAAAAAAACGAGAACGTTTTAGACCGGTATAAAGAATATCGAATATAAATTTTTATGCTGTAGAGTAACAGTGAATTAGAAATTTAACAGGTGATGAAAAGACCCAGTTTTAACTTATTTCGTAACACGAACATTTTCTTTTAAATTCCATCCATTTCATAGAAACTGAACACCGTGCTAAAAAAAGAAAACCTCGGAAATTCGGTGCGCGATTTCGTTTCGCATCGTCCCCCCCTCCTCCCGGCTTTTTTCTTTTATTTCGTCATTCTTATTTCCATCCGGCAACGAAGACGAGAACGAGCGAACGCACGGGTGAGAGCCACTGTGTTACCCGCAAGCTAGAAATCCAAACGGTAACAAGAGGTTACGTTTAGGGGTAGTAAGCGCGGTAATGTATTCCGTCGGAGAGAGAAGTGAAGCATGCATATTCTAGATATATTATAAATAATTACTCAATTATATCTTTGGAAAGGCAATGAATAAAGATGCCCGTTGCCGGGTGGGTCCGCGCGGCGAAAGGAGAGCGACGGGCGGCGGTGTAGGGGAGGGGGAAGGGAGCGCGGGTGCAGGCTAATAAAAAAAAAAGAAGAAGAAGGAAGAAAGAGAGACGAAGAAGAAGGAGAGGGAACAAAAAGAAAGGAGAAGAAAAAAACTTGCGTTGAATATTCAAACGCAACAAACTAGGTACACGGGGGGTGCTAGAAGCCCGGCAGATGCGCGGGGGTGGTGAACGAAGGGTGGTTGCAGCGGGGGGCGGGCGAGCTTATTTCAAATGGAGATCCATATTATACCCTCTTCTTACCGGAACGTACTTTTGTTTCCAGATTTCCGCGATTTTCGCTGTGGCTCGAGTACGCCGAACGAAGGGAACGAGGATGTACTTGAATTCCCAACCAGTCCTTTATCCGCCTATAAATGTTGCTCGATGAAAATCGAGGCTCCATCGATGACTAATTATTATCCCATCGGCGTATACGAAAACCGCGGCGACGACGACGTATCGATGTATCGACGGTGCTCCTCTTCGATCCTCAGGACCTCCACGACCCTCCCCCTCATCACCCCACGGCACGATTCATCTACTCGTCACCGGGAGATGAATCTCGTCCTCGAACGCTTCAATTAAAAAAGAAAGTCCTTTTAATCCCGTCGACTTCCACGGGCTCGTATGGGCCGTTGCTTTTTTCCCCCTTTATTCCCACTTCCCACCCCGCCCCCTCCATTCTCAACCTCTTTCTTTTTTTTCGTTCCCTCATTTCACTTATCCGTTCATACGAGTCGGGAATTTTTGATTGTGTTTCCTTACGGACGGAAACTCGTTCTTGACGCTCCTGATGGAACCGTGATGGATCCCTTTCTGAACGGCGAATTCATTTCCAGGATCGAAGATCAACGCCCGAGATTAATATGATAATCGGCCGGGAACGGGTATTATTCATTATCGCCGCGAGTGTCACCGGAGATTGTAATAACAACGAGGAGGTTTTAAAGCGCCGGATCACAGCACCGGTCGAACTAAACGGCGTTTTTGCCGACCGGAAACGACTATGGACTGGACGCGTAGAACAGCGAATTAAATTGGCGATGATGTTTTTAAGGGATTTTGAACACGTGATTCTTAAAAAATTGCACTAGTAATTTATGCTTGCATAATTTTCAACGAACCGGAAAATCCGAATGCACTCCCCATTGTTAGATAATTCCGAATCACTGTGGCAACAGCCTCGAGGCTGATAAATCGCAGACACGATTGCCACCGTTTCCTCGTAAACGATAAAGTAGACGATTTTTTTTCGAAAAAAAAAGAAATAAAGCGAATCGAGATCTCCGTGAGATTAGCATAGCTATTTTAACGATACGATTCGTTTAACCGTGACTCCTTGTCGAACAAATTACAACCGCCTAATCACATTCCGCGGACACATTGTGAGGACAGGATTTTATCGCTGTCGATATCTCAATTTGAAATTCAGATGACACGTTTTAATTCCCTTCTCACGGGAATTAAAAATATGATCTTACCGATAGGCGGATAGTTGGTGCGAGCGATAATTTTGCGCAATGCTCGATGTAATTAAGAAATCTGGTTTCCCACCGCAGCATCGTTGGAAAATCAGCCCACGTGAGAAACCTTTCGTCGCGAAATTGGCTCGATACGTATACGTACATACGTGTATGTACGCCGCCATCGGCCAGATTGATTGACCGGGCAATAATTTTCGCGCGATTTGACCGGTTTTTATCGGTAACGGTTCGGGAATACAGTCCTTTCCCTTCTTACATAAACCAGTTAACCAGAAACCAGCGACCCGAAAAGGATAGGCCATTGCTGATTTCTAACGTAGGTGAGCCTCGTAAATTCGCCCGTTGACAGGCCGGCCCGGTCTATATCGCGATCACAAGGACGTTAATTAACGGACGACTAATATATCGATTACTTACTCCGATTGCGATTACCGCTTAATGCGAAATTATGGCTTCCCGCTCCACGGGGTTTCATGTTTCGCGCCCGTTTTCCGACGCACGAAGAACGGTCAGCCAGGTCGATAAGCACTGATGTAATCGTAAACGGGTTACCTTGAGATAAACAACGATTATTTTAACGAGAATGTTTCCATCGACGCCACCGTCCACGACAAAGATATGTTCTCGCCCGATACCAACAGCCGAGCACGATAGATTCTGATGCGTGGATCGGCGAATTTTAGTCGAAAGTGCGGTATCGCAGATTGTTTCGCGACGCGCGTCATTGTTCCAGCTCGTTTAACTCGTTGCCTGATTCGTTCGGTAGTATCTCTTTAGTTGTCCTATTGAGATTTACACGATTTTTGAAATTATCTTGCTCGAATATCGTAACAGAAGTTACAATCATCCGACGAAGAGCGACAAACTTTTAAATGCTTCGAGTGCGCTTAGAATCGCGGGACAACCTCGATACTTGTCCGTTTTCGCCACGTGCTTTTGATGATTTCTTGACATTTTCCGAATTTGCTTGGACGTTTGTACAGAATATTTATAAAAAATGTCGTGATAAATAATATTCCCTAAATTTGCGATATTCGCGTGAAATACCCGCGAATTAGGTATACGATCGATGCAAAACATATTTTTTCTCCGTGAGATGGTTATCGCGAACAGAGACAATAGCATCGAGCACATCGATCTTCATGAAACAACAAAATTATAGAACTGTCGCTATGATTCAACGAGGCTCTAATTCTCCCGTAAATTAAGGGCTGCGTTGGTTAAAGAGAGAAAGAAAGGCGAACAACCACGAAACACGTGGCACGAGTGAGAGAGAGAGAGAGAGAGAGCCGGAGAAAAGGAGGTGCTGAAAGTCGACCGGTGGTAGCCGACCGCAGGCCTTGTTTCATATTGGTAAGAAATTATGGCTTGTCTGTCGCGTGTCTGACCGCAGTTAGGCTACTCCGTTTGACCTAACCCACGCCTCGCCTCGATCTCTTCTTCTTTTCCTTCTGCAATTGACTTTATCCTTTTCGCCATCTTCCGCCGCGCCGGCCTTAACTATACTCCCTTCATATTCCTGTATCGCGTACTCGCGTCGCGGCGGAATTATAAATTCTACGCGGAACTGCATCTGATCCAATGGCAGACCCGCTTGCTATTCTGAATTTTTATATTTTCGCAAAAACGTTACGTCGGATCTTAGTTATAATTACTTGTCCATTTATAACCACTGTTATAATACGTTTCACGCCTTCGTCGGTCGCGTCACATTTATATGTATGCATGTATTATTATTATTATGGTATATGTATTATTTTATGTTTATCATGAGAAATTCGACTCTGCTTCGAAATATTCTGAAACAGTTAGTCGAAGGCGAACTCGCCGATGGAAAAATTGTACGGAAATACTCGGCGATGAACCGCAGTTTTTCAAAACATATTAAATATTATAATGAATCAATTAATGATTTCGGCGCTGCAGGTTCGATCCTGTAGCGCCGAAATCATTGATTGATTCATTATACATTATATACGATCGACAAAACGGAATATTTATATTAAATATTAAGTCAACGACCATTGCCTCGCTGAAAACACCGGTTCTCGTACGATCACCGAAGTAAAACAGCGTGGGGCGTGGAAGGCGGCTTGGATGGGTGACCGCTCGGTAAAAAGCCTGGAGGTGTCCCTCTTGGGTGCTTTTCACGTGTTGTTGGCAAAATAGGTGGTTCGGAACTATTGGATTAATGGGTTAAAATAAGTTAAAAATTCAGTTTATCTTAAACAAGTGTTTATTACAACGGCTTGGAAGTAAACGTCTTTCCTTCAGAAGGATTCGAAGTCAACTGACTACAAAACTGACCTGGGCACAGGACCCTCAAAAAGAAACAGTGTTCTAGTATATACGTATATATGTATAGGCCGCTTTCTAATTTTTACTACATTGCCGCGTCAAGGGTTTTTCCAAGTAGGACCCTTCTGCGACGCATCTGGCTTGCAGCCCCAATACGGTCCTCGGTTAGAACAAGGAAACTATAGAGAAAGGTCGAAGGCAATTTTGAAATAACGAAATATTCCAACAGGAACCCCCCTTAATAAAAAGTAGGTCCTGGTGAAATTGGAAATTAGGCGATAGTGTGAAGAGTGGTAAAAGGGGGAGAAGTTGGTAAAATGAATTTGAAACCCTGAGGGGACCAAATATCATTACATAATATAATAATAATAATATTAAATATTAACAGTGATCAGAGTGTCCTCCGGCGAAAGGTTGCGGAATTATCTAGCACGGGAAAATTCTGCTAAAATCTGAAGAAAGTGGACGCAGGAGACTGACGTGCCCGGATCGATAGATCACTCGCGTTCGGTCTCCGTACGAAGAAAAAGAAAAAAAGGATCGAGGAACGTTCCCGAAGGAGGGGAAGAAGGACGGTGTAGGAGGAGACAAGGCATCCCTGAATGGCAAGTTGCCGAAAATGGCGTTGGGTATACATCCCAGCAATTACCATTACGTGCCTGAAGTTGGTCTGGCGGTCTGGTAGCATAATGCTGTATTTAATGGGCAGCACTGCAGGCCGTGTGTGACACGATATACGAGGCCGAGTCAACATATATCCTGTCAGATTTTTAAAATGCCCTGATTTACAATGACCATTGTACTGTCCGCCGCATATCTATTGTCGCGCCCTTGCCAACGGATATCCAGCCACTTCGGCCAGCACCGAGAGTCTAACTCCCAGTTATTCCGTTCGGGAGCGTTCCATCCGCAAGGTTTCGTTCCGTCCCGTCCCGTTCCGTTCCGTTCCGTGCACCTTACGCGAAACGATTCTCTAACTATACCGGCCGGCCGTCTATAAGCCATCGGACGTTTAATAAATGCAGGATAAGGATTCGAGTTATGACCGCGGGGACCACACAGCGCACAATCAACGGCGACGCAACGCGTGTGCCAGCATACCATCGAACGTGTATGATGCATGCTGCGGGTACTCGTGTTGTGCTCACCACGACCACGCTTAATAGGCCAGGTTATAATACAAAACATATTCCCCGTAGACGCGTACGTACACCTCCGTGTACGTGTAGGCTGCATTCGATTTGATTTGGAAGACAGTGCGGCCCAAAATTCTGTTCACCGGATGAGGGGCCAGAGCACGAATCGAGGGGAAATGCTTACGCGTGACGAAACGCGTCACGTGACCGGGCGCGAGGGGAATATCGCAGCGGAGTGGGGATCTGGCCTTCCTGGAGACCACAGTACGTAAGATTTGGATTTAGGATTAAATAAAGGATTTCTTGAACCACCATAAATAATAATGCGCTTCACTTCGACGGATCGATTGAAAGTTGTTTAAACAACTCCGGAGCTGGGTATATAGTTTATGTAAAGTGCGCACGCGTATTCGGGGCCATCAGGCCGCGTAAAAGTAAAATATGGTAATAAGATCGCTTCGGTAACTCGTATCCCCGTAGTGGATTTGCATTTTCCTGAAAACGAACAAGTAGGCTGTGGTGACTTATGGACAGAGCGGCGCGGCGGTGGGTTACGTGTTCCCAGCCGGACAGGCCATTTCTAAGAAGAGGTTTAACGATACAGAAGCAGTTCGCGTTCGACCGTAGCCCGTTTTACTACATAGACGAGCAGTTTACTTCTATCGTTACCGCAATATGGATACCGATCGGCGGATCCAGCGCAGCGGTTGCGGGGAACAGAACGCAATATCGTGGCAACACTGGGGCTGCCGATGTGTGTCCCGCAGTCCTCGATGTTTTGATATTCCCCCGATTACTGGACCATCGATGCCAGAGATATTATCAGGACAAAGTATTGTCCACCACCCCAACCCCCCGTCGCCTCCTGCGAGCGAAGAAACCCGCGACGCTCGATTGGCTGCGTTCGTTATGGCTAACCTCGTCAAATCGGAATGAAAAAATTAGAATCCGCTACGTCAAACGGTGCGCGCACCAATATTACAGATAAACTGCATTTTATGCAGACGTTGTTTCGATCATTTTTAGAAACGGTCCGGGCTCGGTAAATTGAAATTAAATTGAAATTGCATTGGTTTCTATTCTGTTTTGCGTTTCATCAAATTCTTGTCATTTCATATTTAATTTAATATTAAATGCACCGCTGTTGGCCGAACGACTGGTTTTTCATATTTTTATTTTGCAATTTTTAAGAATACCATCACGCTCTCTTTGGAAATTATTGAAGATTTTTTCGTAGACGCTTTCTCGATTTTCTTTTTTATCGATGGTTTGAGTAAATTTAAATTGGCGTCGAGTTCTGTATTGATGTTTGTATCTGACCAAATAATTCTTGTTATAAGTCCCTCAATGCTAAATGCACCACTGTCCACCAAAGATAATTTATATAACAATCTCGTAATTCTTAAACGACAATATACAGTTATATGCATTAATGGAATGAATTACTAGCAAAGCTTCTTAGGTACTGGTAAAAAATTTTTGTACGAGGAAATTAAACAGGAGTCTCGTCGCAGCGTAAAGAGCCTCGCCTACTTACGATTAAAAACGCAGCGCGAAGTGGCACGTATGAAAGTACTTCTTTTATATCATCCCCGCATTTCAATTTGCATTATGCATACGCTATAAATGTACACATTTCCGCAGCGAAATGATAAAGTATGTACATTTCGGTCGTAAAATATACACGCGAGACATTAACTGATAAAATATATGTCCGGATCACCTTCGAAATAATTTCGTGGATCCGCCACGTGAAAACGTTACATTGTCCGGTTTTAATTAACACTTTATGTCGCTGAATTATTCAGTACATTTTTAACATTTTCCCCCCGGTTTCGGCGGAGCCCTTCAACTATAAAATGCGCAAAACGAAATTATTATTCTGGCGCTTTTTTTCTGCGTTCACTTGATAAAACATTGTTTAAGATTCGCGGGCATAATAACGCACGTAATTTCGTGTTTTAGTCAAAGTTCGAGAGCTAACGTACTCATACATATTTCATTCGGGGAGAACATAAATTAAGAAAAGTATAAAAGCAATTTATACGATGAGTAAAAAAATCGAGTAGTTAAGAATTAAAAAAGGAACATAATTTTTCTGTGTTTCCACTCTAATAAAAAACAAATTTTATAATTCTCTTCAAGTTTACAGATATTCGAACTGCTGCCGATGTCTGAACCGCGATAAAAATAATTAAAGAATCAGGGTCCGGTGGAAAAGTGAACTTTCCTCGTCGGATAAATTAAGTTTTGTCGCGAGTGAAATAAAAATAGTTGACACAATCGACTTCGAGAAGTCGGGCATAATTATCGAGCTTCGGAACCCCGGTTACACCATTAACTGTTTATTCGAGTCGGCGGCTAATAGGAATCTTGATAGAATAGGAAACTTCCGTTGGTTTCTATAAATTGGTCTATAAAGATCGCGATTTGCATAAACACCGGGGCAGCGGGGAAATTACTCGCGCGGCTAAATCCTTCGAATAATTACCGGGAGTCAGGTATGTACCATCCATATTCATTCAAGAGGGAGCCCTCTCGGGGACCGTGATTTAAAGAAAGGGTTTCGGCGTAACTCTTGCCGTATCGAGATTCACGCAACGCGTCGATTTCATCGAGCTTTCCTCTGTGGGTGAATAAGTGGCTACTGTTTCGCATCGAACGTGACGAGCTATATAAACGTTTACTTAGAGGAAGCTGAAGAAGGAAGGGAGCAGGACGCGGAGGCAGGCGGCCGCCGCTGCAGGGTTTACGGTGGACAATGCAGAAAATAAATCGATAACTTAATTAAGCCTGGCTCGAGTCCGGTCGACGTTCGATCGCGGTTAATCAATTCGTGACCGGGCCCGTATTATACGAATACGCATAACAATCTCGATCATAAAGCAACCTATATCGGGGCCTCGATTTCATTAACTTATCTGCCACGGGACCCCGTGCGTGACTGCGACGAGTAAAATCAGCGAATTATATCGGCCCCGCGAAAACGTACTGGCGCGAGACTTTTTTTTTAAATAAGCCTCGGCAGCCTCGTTTAAAGTCAAGGCCGACGTCATTATTCGATCATGCTCGTTCCCGGAATTCGGCCTCTGGAAACGTTTTAGACGCAGGATACCCGATTCGCTTTTTTAAACTACACTCGACAATTTTAAAATACTCTAGCCCGATTTTTGTTACGATCTGTGGGAAATATTGATGTCTACGATTTTTACTGCTTTCGTGTCGTAAAGCATAACTGGTGGAGAAACCAAATTTTAGTTTGCAAAGTCCACGATCTTGAAGAAATTTCATTGATTTCTGTAGCGAAGGCTTCGTCAAATTAGAACGTTCTTAAAAAAATTAAAAAAACTATGGAATTTCTTTTCCGCGATATACAAGCGAAGGAGCGTACAAATTCGCATGTACGCGTAACACAAATTGCCGGCGACACGCTCGCGAGACCCGATGAAAAGCAAGAGTACCATTTTTCGGTGACCTTGAATCAAGAGTAAATTCGCGAAATATTATTAAAACGATTACCGGAACAATATGCAAGGACGAAATCAATACCGACCGTCGCCACAATGCTGAAATTTATCGCTATCCTATAAATAACAATATCGTGGGTTAGGGGTGGGGGGACAGGATGGGAGAGAGAGAGAGAAAGAGAGAGAGGGTGGCGTTTACAGGGAGTTCCGTGCCCAGCGTTTCCAAGGGTTTATCAAAATCTCGTCTCGCGAATTGTAAATTGCGGATCCATTAAATTAGGAGGGGGCCCGGTCCGCCGTAAATTCTATCGCTAAGTCGAACCGTGATGCCGTGCGTTCGTGGCAAAAAACCGCTCTCAGTAGCCGGAGTCGTTGGTAAGGGCCGAAGAAGAGAGTGAAACGAAAAGGCAGAGGCGAGCGAACGTGGCTGATTGTAAGTTATATGCGACGCGGTTGCCTTATATCTCCGGCGCAACTTTCCGCTCTCGTAAAGCTGCTCCGTGTGTCCTGTCTCCTTCTCACCCCTTCCCCTGCCGCTCGTCCGTCGTCCTTGGACACGCCGGTGTCCTTTTTAAAACCGGCGCAGATTACTCGCGAATCATTCCGACTGATCCCACCACGCGGCCTCAAACAAAACATCGTTAGCGTCAACGTAATTACAAGTTGTATCGGGCTCGTTCAACGGGTAACACGATTCGCTGCCCGTCGCGCCGCGACGCCGGAAATCGCCCGGGCGAAAACGTCTTCGCGCTCGCCGTTTTTAACCCCTCGCCGTACCATTTTCTTTACGGTAACAGTGATTAACACGTCTTCATCCCCAAAAATGTCGTAGAAGAGAAAAGAATACATCTATTTTTCGTATGGTTACATTGATTTTAATGCTGAAATATTGATTACAAGCAAATCAAATTCTATTTCATCTAAAAACAAAGGCGTAACATTCGCATTTGTTAAACTCTGTTTAAAATCTTCATCACGAGTCTGACTCGTTAAAATACGGCAAGGGGTTAAGCGGGTATCCCCCGAGAGGGTAATATAATTTTTTCACAAAATGGCAGTCGTATAAAAAGCAGAAGTTTCTAAACCATCGGTCAAATGACCGGTTCCAGATTTTTTATTTCACATTTACTAAAATTCTAAAGATGCTTTGGCGGTAAATGATTACACAAATATATTTAATAGATATTATAGTACAAACCGCGCAAAGTTCAAAGAAATTTAATCTTGTTCTTCTTATAATGCAACGTGGACCTGCTACTCGCAAAGCTCTAGGTTTAGCGTGTTAACTGTATAATGCACCGGATAAATCTTTATTTTTCTCAAGAGACGATGCCCGCACGACGAATTGAAAATTTCCGTATTTTCAGATCTCTCCGGACCCACCGCGTCCACATAGTCCGGCGACGTTTTACGGTATTTTTGAGTCGAACGGATAACAATCGATCGGGCGGGGTCCCAATCGCCGGTCAAAGTCTCCCGGAGTCTAATAGCCCCGGACATCTGACAAGAGCGGGCCAGTATTTCAAGTCAACGCCTCTGATTGTCACTTAACGAGGTAACAGCCCCCGGGGCAAATTGTTAGAGTCGAACGGACGAACGTGTTAAGACCCGGTGCGCGCCGCGCTCCTTCGTAACGCGATACCCGCGTGGGCAGCGCAACACGAATGTTAATTGTTTACCGATGATACTTTATGAAGGTCGTGACTCAGCAGCTCAGCTCTTTGTAGGGTGCATGTTCGAACATCGATTCGACATTTTCTAACGAGTACCTACCACACGCGGCCGTCCAACGAACGAAATATCGAGACCAACCATCGCACGGCCCGCGGGCACATTACTTCAAACTCTCCTACGTTAGCCACCTCTCCTCTCCCTCTCTCCCTCTCTCTCTCTGTCTCTCTTCTTTCACCCGATGCCACTGATCTATTTGTCTTCGACTGCCTGAAAATTGATTCGTGAAATTCGATCGCGATTATTGTTACGCCCCTGAGGTATGTACTCATCCGGACCCCGTATTTCCACGGTTTTGATATCGATATATATATATATTTTTTTTTTCGCTCCAATACCAGGCAAGAGTAGACCGTAGATGGCCCGCGAATGTATTCGCGATTCTACATTTTCAACGCCGGGCCGGAATAACCGGGAAATGTATTTTGTCTGAACGCTCTCTGATCGTGCCAACCGGCGAATCAAATTTTTCGCGGAGCTGCATTAACCATCTCTGCCTGAAGTCCGCGCGTGCAATCTTGTTTTTCCTCTTCAGCCTGCGCGTCTCGAAAGATTCTTCATGTCAACCAACAATTTTTTGTTCGCCACCTTCGGTTTCAGGAAAAGTGAAATTTAGAACGCGAATATATAGGACTTACCAGTAGAAGCATTTCTAAAACTGAACATGCGGTGAGACGACAAGAAGCTCCCTGGCAGCCGGATGAGCGGAGAGTGAGTCTGCGTACAGCTTGCCCGTCGCGGAATTCCCTATTACTTTTTAAAGTAAGTGGAATAGTAAGGAGTTACTGTTGCGTACCATACATATATCTTTATTGCAAGGTTATGTTACAAGAGTTAACTATTTTTAACGAGTGCTGATCGTAGACTGGCGTGTTTCTCGGACGCGAGTGCCTGCTGAGCCTCTCCCGGAAGTTTCTCCGTCGACCGGAAAGGTTTTGGATTGATATTTTTGTATTGGCGTAAAATTTGTCGCATAAAAATTCGTTTCCAGTGAGCGCGAGTGACCGGCTTCGTGTGGTGGGGATGTTCAGATAAAAAAAGGTTCGCGTGGAGGCAAAAATCTTGTGGCACGTGTTAAATTACTTTACGAGAAGCCATAGCCTATTCTCTCGAAAGTCATAAACGAAAGGTTCAGTACCGAACAATGAGTCGCTTCCTACCGGCGCAGGAAAGGTCTAAATCTACACATTGGTTTTAGGCTATGCCTCCTTGTTTACTATAGCAGATGCGTTTTTTCCTTAATGGTTTAATTCGTTGTGTCTCCCAACGGCATGCGGCTAACGTTGTTCCGCGTCGGAACAGAGAGAGCACGATTCGAGGGGAGAAACGTCACGTGACCGGGCGTGAAGCGTGGGGAATAGCGTCGTAGAAGGAGAATCTACAGTGGGGACACGAGTCTTGGGACCGTAGCTGCACACGATGAAGCAGAATAATTCTAAAAAATTCTTGAATCTCTGTTATCGTCGATGAAACAAGGTGTATTAATAATTTTAAAGAAAATTACGCTCACGTAACTGATAAAAATTGTCGAATACAATCGACCATGCTCGAAGGGCTTATAAAGCGGACACGAAATGATCACGACTTCGTTCTCCATGACCAGATTAAACAGCCCCATCATATTTATAACGATCTGCGCCCGGTAACGCAATCCCTTCGGAGCGAGCTGAGCAAAGCGCGAAACAAGCAATACGGTGGACAAAGCCCGAAGAAAATGGACGGGACCACCTCGATTTCACCGATGGCTGACCCGGCTAAGTGGCAGGTCTAGCGATTCGGGGTTAAATGGATGATTACGCCGCGCCGGAAGTCGGAAAATCCGTGGGGCCGATTCGAACGCGGGTGTCCGGAGGCGAAGTGTCTCGGACGGACATCGGTTGAAGAAGGGACAAGAGGCTGGACGTGTTATTCTTCGTGTGACCCGAAACACTTCCTTATACAAACGAAGCAAAGTTGGCCCGGGGTACGTCGTCGACGACGACGACGGAGACGCGGCGTTACCCAGATCTCGCGTCGCTGGCTGATGGCCATAATCTGAGCAGGCCGGTGGCGTAGTTCGGGGTTGCGCGGGGTGGTCAGGGGGTTAACTTATAATAACAGAAGTTGCTCGAGAGTTCAGTGACTGGACAGCGCCTAGGAGCCTCGGACAGCTAGGACAGGGATGAGGGATGGGTCGTCGCCAAGTGTCCGGCCAACAGAATGCTAGCTATAGCACCACGGTACAAGACGTGAGAAACCCGGCCTCACGTGACCACCGGCAAACTAACCGTGGCGTATGCTGCACAAACAGTGTCGAACTTTGGCGCAAATCGTGAATTTAGAACTTCGACGTGTCTTCGTGATACTGGGCTTGGTAAATTGGCGCAGTGCATCCGAACGTATTTCTTACCACGGATGTGCCCCCGCGCGAATTCCGCGGCGGCCGATCCACCGACAGATTTCGAATTCGAGTTCTCCGATTTCTAAAAGGTTCAGCGAACTTCTTCTAATTTCGATTCTCGAGCCCGATTTCCCGGCTAATTGCTGACTCACAAGACGAAGATAATTTTAATTTTGCATATAGTTCCCCGCTCGTGCATGTCGGTATAGTTAGACGATCTAGCTTGACGTGTGACAACCCACAAATCTGTGAATCCTTCAGTTTCTTTTTTTTTTTTCACTGACATACTCGAATAGCAACGAGCACTGAATTGTTTAAAACGAATACAACGACAGCGGAATTTCGGTGCGCAGCGGTTTTACGGTAAATTTAAGCGATCGATAACTCTAAGATTAGAGGATGCAATGAACTGTTTAGCATTAGCCAACAGTTGAAACAAGACGCACCGTTCGAACCGATAACGATGCCTTTCTGATAAATCTTTAATAAATCGCCTAGGAGATGAACAATCTTCATTCTCACCTGCGTGTCCCTACAGAGGCGATACTTCCTCGGTTCGCAGACGTGAAACAAGCCCCAACAACAGTCGCCTGCCGAAAGCCAAGCCAAAAAGTCAGCCAGGTACCGCTCAAAATGCAACTTCGCCGTAGAAGATTAATTACTACATTGTGATCCGGTCGATAAATTACGGTAATGGCACCTAAATTGCGTAATGATACAGCCCCGTATTAATAATGCATCGAAAACCGGCAAAGAACAGCCCCGCCTCTCCCCTCCCCCCGCGCGATTAGAGGGAACTTATTTTTCACCGTGTCCGTCGGGCAGCCGCTAATTTCGCGGGGAATTAATTCGGGCCAGTATCCGACGGGAGTTAAGCAGGCCGAGCGTGCCTCCTTTTTCGCGAAGGTGTGCGAAGGGAGCGAAGATCGCGAGTTATTACCAGTGCGCGGTCACTCTCATTACGTGAAGTTAAGTCCCGGCGAATTATCTGCAGTTATTAGCTTTTATTCATCGGCGGATCGGGATCCGGCGACGATGCACGTATCAATTAGAGGACGAATATTAATGAGGCGTTTCGCGAAACGTCGAACGACGCCGATTGTCCTTATATCGCCGAGTATTTGACGAGGGATCCCCCGCCCCCGCCCCAGCTGTCGCCCCTACAGCCCCCTTCGGTTCTCTCCCAAGGGGTGGAGACACGGGGGACAGGACAGAAAGAAAAAAAGAGAACAAGAAGTTGATTGAATTTTACCGCGGCGCCGTGTACGGGCTGTGCACACCTACGGTGCAACGTGCAATGGTATTCCGCCGGGTACACGTGTGTATTTACAGTCGGCTGCAGATACTTACGGCGCCACTTTCGATGTGACGGTGTTATAAATGGGAATTGAATCGAACCACCGTCCACGCCTTCCCAAGGTTATCGTCCCGGATGAAATCTATAGGCCAGATACGATCTAGTAGACACGCTTCGTAAATTCAATTACACATTAACAAAAATATCCCACCGTTTCTGCAACTCCCTCCTGTCAAGCAGCGGGACTTGTGGGGGATGTTAGACGAACGACGATGAGACGTTAATTAGGACTCTTAGCACAAGCGTAGTCATTTTTCTATCAGGTGGGGCATTCGCCGATTTCAAATTTTATCAGAATTTTTGGAAGTCGATAGAATTCGATCGTGAGCTACGACAAAATTACCTCGACCTCGAGATGTATCATTACGTCGATTTTAGAATGTGTTCCCGCGGGAACTTTTCAACGTTCCAGGGCTTAAATTAAAGCTGTAAGATGCCACTTTACGATAAGTGCACGTTCGTTTTTAGAAGAACCGCGAAATCGTATTGGGACATCGAGAAGACCCGACCTTCGACTCGGTGAAATTCGACTCGACTTTTAGAACACCCCTCTAACTAATTTTATAATATGCCACTGTAGGAATTTTTGAACGTTCGAGCGCTTTAATTAAAGCTAGAAGATAGCACTTTATGATAAGCCCATCTCGGATTTCGGTGAAATTGCCCCGGTTTTAACGGGTCAATTTTCGAATGTAATCCCGCGGGGATTTTTTTAGCGTTTGAATTCTTAAATTGAAGAGAGAAGATGCTGCTGACTCGACAAAAATTCAATAACTTCCTCCTCTATCTTTATCCGGACGGAGCGATGACGGATGCGCAGCAATTGAAAAACTATCTCAGCGATCCTATTAATTATTCGAGGATGGAGGGGAGAGCGTTAAGGCGAAAGTTCTGCGGGGGTCACTGTCGGGTCATTCGCCAGGTGACGTGTTAATATTCGAAATGAAAAGCGGCATGTCTCCATCGAGGCACGTTAAAAGGCCAGGCGAGATAAATTACCACGATAAAGTGGCGAGAGGGTATACTTTCACGCGCGCGCGGCAGAAGATGATCCTCTTCGTATTCCGTGGCCGTGTGTCGAACCGGGGACCCGGCGAAAAGGGTATTAAAACGTGCTGCGTATCCGCGTCTCGTCGCGCAATTACGTCGCCGAGAAAAATAACGAGGGGGTCCATTTCTACGGGGAAGAACGGCGGTATTCTGTCGATCATCAGGGATCGAGGATCCAGCAGGTCTGGGACGCGCAACGCGCCGCCGCGCCGCACCGCGCCTCGCCGTGCCGTTTCCACGGCGGGGCCGGTATTAAATCTTTGTCGCCGCCGCGAGGAGTCTTGTACTGCCTCGGAAGCACTTAATCACAGTTACCCTTATTGAGCTTACAGATTTATCCACGCCCAGTAGCCTCGGTCCTATCATGCCGAGCGGATGATTGCCCAGCTGCGTACCAAATGATGCAAAAGACCGGCCGGTCGGCAGCGCGCGCATAACGCGCACAATAAAATGCCAGGAGGCACTTCATTATGCGATCTCGCGGCGCATTCAAACGCCGCCGGGTAATGCGAGAGCTTTCCAGCGAGGTATACGCTCGCTGAGAAAAATTGTATCAATCACCGCGAACAATGCTCGACACCGACTGCCTTCTGCCGCTTTGCCTGCCGAATTTGCTTTGTCTTCGGAACCGTGGTTTTCACGCATTTTTCATTTCTATATTTGCTTCTATCTATACCGTCTTCCAACTTTGGTGAACATTCCTACGGGAATATACTCTGATACCGATTCGAACTGTCCCGTGTGAATCGGATTAATTTTGTCTGTTTAGGTCCATCGATATTATACATATTTGCATGTGAGATATGTTATAATCAATTGTAATGCGACCATGTTAAAATAAACTATAAATAAATGAATAAATTTTGGCTTTCCACCTTTAGTTTTGAGCGCCGACAATTTGAAAACGAATACGTGATTATATTCGAAAATCGAACCGAACGGCTCCCTGAAAATCGTGTCAACTTCGTCCCGGCTGACGACCGAGTTGTATGAAATTTTTATCTCGTGCTTCTCTCTACATCCGGGTGGCACAATCGTAAAATCTTCCACCTTGAGTTAATAACACGCGATCCTACATTCCAGAAAAATCTTATTTTCCAAGCTGAATCTTTTCTCGCGAAGAATAATCTTGAACGAATAATTGTCTCGAACATTAAATATCGAAGAAGCGGGGACCAATGAAACAGCACCGTCCAAGAATGTCATCGCAGACAAAAGCGAATAAGAAAGGCCGGACGCCGCGGCAGTAGTGTCGGAGAGATCTCGCGCGTCATTAAGTCCACAATTAAAAATGAAACCGTAATAAAATCGCGCATTAACCTAACGAATGTCGGCCGATGGTTCATGGCTCGCTGTCGCGGCCTGTCGCCGCGTTTATATCGCGAGAGCAATTGGGAACCAGTCCAAGTGAACCGTTCCGATGTTACACGGAGAAGGTTGCGCTCGTGCTGACATAATTAGCACGTCGGTGCGGTGGTGCTCTTCTTTGTCCGCGTCGCGTCGTCGCAAGGTGCGCGCACGATCCTCGTCGTGCAGGAGTCGGCCCATTACTCGGCCGAATGGAATTATGCGAGACGAACCGACGCGACCGACCGACAATAAATCATACTTACAAACGTAACACGAAAAAACGTGGTCAGCTGTCCCCGGACCACACCTTCGGGAATTCGTTCCACGCTAATTAATAAATAAGACGATCGCCGCGCCGGCCAGTCTCGCATTTACACTGCGAAGAAAAAACCAATTAATTTCGAGGACCGTCCGATGTGCCCGGTTCTTATGAACTGTCATCTCGGAAATTGGAAAATTGCGATGTGACCGCGCCAATGTTACTCGGCCGCCTTATAATTTCACCGAGAAATTGATTAAACCGCCACATGTTCATGCAAATCCTCCGGGTTGCAGACACGTGTATTAAATGTATAGGCGATATACAAATTTATTTTCCCCAAAGCTTCTGGTACGTCGGCTCGAGAATTATGGGAACATTATCCGGCAGTGTGTCGAAGTCTTTATTGTACAGCTGTGGTTTTTAATTAAAATTTCAAAGAAGAATTTCGGCAATATTTAGAACGCGAGTCAATGGAAACTGCGAGATACGTGATCATTTTAATTTTTCCCTAAAAATTTCTCAAACTGTGGACCACGATTATCAGGCTGAATTTAGCAGGCCGAGATGACAATACGCAGACCTGGACAATTACAAATTAACGATTTGTTAGGAAACTATTCTAAAAATCCCAATGATCATGCTAACCTCGCCCCTGAGGAATCCGTCGTTGCAGGCGATGCTGAGAGCGATAGGCATTCTGAATGCGATTTTTCAGCGGCAGACGTCGATATTTCGGAGTCATCAGCTCGGCCGATCGCGATCTCGCGTTGGCCGCCGGGTAATCCGCGACAACGAGGAGGAGTTAAGGACTTAGCTCCGGCCGGGTGACAGCCGATCGCGATAAACAAGTTTGTATGGATTTACTGGTGAGGTGTGGGGTCCCTTGACGAGCAAAACGAGCTGGTTTCGGACAGCTCCGGGCGGAGTTGCGCTTGCTGGGCCCGCGAGCACCGATTCCCTTTCGCAACCTGCCTGGGCCCGATTGGCTGACAACCCCCTGGCTGTACACCGGTGGTTGCGCGCAACCACAATGATTTTTACGATCTCGACCCGCTAACGAGTAGCCCGCCGCCTATTTCCAGCGGGTCTTATGCGGCGATAATTCTTCATTATCGTACATTGTTGCGCGGCGAGTTCGGGGCCGCGTCGCGTCGCGTCGCGCCGTGTTCTCTCTCTCCCACAACCGCTCGTCTAAGTCTGTCTCCTCCTGTTCCCGGGCCAACAATCGGCTTTGTTTTTTTCCTCCTGTTAGAGGAGCCGGTGCGGTGATCAGGGCGCATTTTAATTGCCCGAGCTTTTTGCCCCCCGGACCCCCGTTTGACGTTTACGAGAAGACGGAGATAATCAGAGCACAATGTAGCCGATTCGAATTCGGTGCTCGTTACGCTCGGCCCTCCGTCGCGTCGCGTCGTTTTGCTTTCGCGAAATTAGGTGCCGCCGCGTAGTGGTCCGTTCGATGGAAAACGCGGTGGACGGTCAGCGAGAAGGTTAACTCGACGAATTTAATTGATAACATTGATATTCGATGAAATGCTGATTTAACATGTGTGCTTCGTTTACGAAAATATTCCTGTAATGTTTTCATTGCAAGGAACGTGTTTTATTTACGAATCACTTTGTCAGCGCGACGATTTCGTTTCACACCGACTCAAATGACCGGTTTTTTATATTTTTCATTTTGCAATTATTGATTAATAATGAAGTTGCTCGTTTTCGAAGTTTTTTTGTCGAAGCACATGAAATAAAAGTTACAGAAAATCTGAATAAATGTAGCCTCGTCATTTCTAAAGAACTGCTAAAACATTTTAATCGGTTTCAGTGCTCGATAAGTTTAGCGTTTATTAAGATACCTGAAAGGAAGATACGAATTTCGCGGACGTTTCGGAGCAAATTGCTTATTGTACATGTACGCGTTCGAACTATCGTACGAACTGGTCGATTAATGCAAGAGCAAAACGCGGACGGCTGGTTTTGATCTTTCCGCGAGATAGAGGCTTCTAATTGCCGCGATCGCGGGAGGGCTGTCCTCTCCGTGCTGTAGTTATTAACCTTTAACACGGTAATGCCGACAATGTGCTCTTCGATTAGCGATTTTCTTGCTGGTTTCTTGTTAGCCGAGTTTCTGCGGATTCGACGCCGTGATAAGACGTTGGTGCAGGAATGCGGCGATACACGAACACTTTGGTTAATCCATTTTTATCGAACGGGGAACGCGATTCTCGACGGATTCCGAAAATTGTAGTTTCGCTGTCGTTTTGAAACATTATTGTCAAACCAAATCCAAATTTTTCTCGATATTTGTATTTTCGATACATTGAAATAATTTTCTGTTTAACAAAAGATTGATGATTTATAGTTGAAAATTCTTTCGACAGTCTACGAATCGCGGAAACCGTAAGGGTTACATCGTTAATAAGATCAGCATAAGTATGTGTAAATTCTTCGTTTATCTTCCCACGCCTCCGAAATATTCCGAGTTCCATCCATTAACATGAGACCGGGTTATTCGTGGAACATTTTCGAGGCACTAGAAGGGGAGAAAATTTCCAAGATTGCAGCTCAAATTTCTCAGCATACTGTTCCTTGTAACAAAAATAATTATAAAATTTTGTCCTACCATTACCAGCGAAACAGGTATTTCCAATATCAACAATATTAAAATAAAAAATCTGAAACCCTTCTAGCTTCGGTGTAATCGATCAAATTACTTTGATCCTGTGAGAATTTTAGGGGTTGATAGTCGGACGCGTTGGGGGATGCGCGAAAAGTTTTGTTTTTCGGCAGACCAGCATAAAATCGAGGGCTGCGAGCGTGAACAGACCGGAACAGTTAAGTGAACTGTCCCGAGACGTTCGCGCCGCTCGTGGGTCCCGGTGTATCCAATGTGATCTTTCCGCGTGGTGCGTGTTACGCTTCGAAACGGCAGGCAGCAGGCTTTAAGGAGCCCGAGCCCGAGTCCGAGCCAAAGCCCGAAGACCCGGCGTAGAAAGCGGCTCTCTCGGACTGCCACATACGTATTAGAGGCAATATTTTAGCGGTACTTTTAATTTCACCGTGATCGTAAACATTTCGACGCATGCACGCGTTAGGTGGCGCGAGGGGAAGCAAGGAAACAGAACGGACAACCGGAGAGCTGTGTATTTGCATATTTTAATGAGGCGCTGCGCCGAGCGTAGAGTGCCGCGGGAGCTGGCCCGATGCACCGATGCGCCCGATGCACCGCGACGCGACGCGACGGCAGCAGGTAGCCCTCAGTTTACCCTGGCCAACGTCAGCCTCAAATGCCGATGATAATGTGACAAGCGAAGCCTAACGGCGGATACGCGATCCTCGCACGTCCGTTCTCTCTCGCATATACGTCGTTTACTTAAAAAAAAAATAATAATAATCATCTCCTTTGCAAAAAGCACTGTACCAACAGTGGAATCCCATCTGATCGTTTTCATAGAAAATTTCTGACGAGTTCCTCGAACTTGTTGCTTTCCTTTCTTAGACTTGGTTTAAATAATAATTTTAAATCATTCGATTTTGTTACTGAAAGATAAGGAACAATATTAAAACTCCGTTACCAATGGCAGCTAGTTAATTCGAGACTGAGATTATCCCTGTGAGATTGTTTACACCTTGCGTTTGTCGCGTTTCACCCGAAACGTTGAGGATTGTCGGTCGTTGTACTCGGATATTAAGCTAACCAGATAAATTTAAATTTTCCGTAAAAATACAATTCGTGGCCGAGAGCAATGCTATCGAGCTCGTCGGTATGTTTATACACAAAAGTTGCGCCGCTGTTTTCCATCGCTCGCGCGATCGCTAAGAATTATGAAGATTGACAATAATTGAGCGGACGCTCGAGCGGCGTGCGATAAGAATGTATTTTAACTGGAAGCCACGCTTTTGGCTCTAACGGCGTATTTATAGTGAGTACTATTTCAAATTTCATTAGCCAGGGTTTTAGCCGCGGTTTTCTCAAAAATTGACGAGGACTGACGGCAAGCGAGAAGATACCAGAGCGCGGTGAGAAAAAGATTAAATACGATGCACAAGTGCTCTTTACCTTTTTTCCGTAAATATAGCATTTTGTCCAGTTGCGAATAGCTCGTAGTTACTATATCGGATGCTGGAGAGGATCCAAACGATAGAAACAAACCAGTTTCTTCGTTTTTAGTGGTGTTTCTCTGAGCTTTTCTAAGCTGGGATAATTCCTTCACGAGCTAATCGAATACGTTTGTAATTTCATAAGATTTTCCATAAAAAAAACTACGGTACAATGTGAAATTTCGAGCAGTATTAAAAAAAATACGATCAGAGAATAAACTGTTCGAACGAAGACTGCTGGGTAAACAGTTGCAGATCGGTCGAATCGTTTAGGAGCAAAAGAGCGGGCCGGTTATTCAGAGGCCCGAGAGTCGCGGTGGCACAATGAATCCCTGAAAGGGCCCGCGGACGCAGCAAGTCCCGTCGACTCGGCGCGCAAATCTGATTGGCTCATGAATATTAAGTTCGGCCCGCAATTATTATCTGCGTTATAAATCGGGCGACCTGCCTCGGCCGGCATCTCGGCCGGCGTTATTATCCGCGTTCGCACACTCGCGCCAGACACGGCCCGCATACACATACAGACACACAGACGCACACACGCGAACACATACGAACGGACCAAGCTCGTGCTGTATCTTCACGCAACGCTCCGCGATTACCCCCAAGTGTTAATTACTAATCTCGCCTGTGCTAATTATAATTAACGCCTTTCGGGTTCGAATGGCCTCACCGTTGTCCGCCGCGACGCCGCAAAACGAAAGGACAGATCGAGAAGGATCGACAGAGCGCGAGGCTCTCTCGCCAAGAGGAATCTGGTTTACCAACTATGGAAACTCGATCTTTCGGTTCTATCAATAGTCAGCGGATATTTTATCTGTGAATAATTGTTAAACTGAAAATCCAACGTTGCTGTGGAGGAGACAACGCATGCCGAGCACACTTATTTTTAAACGAACGGAAGCAAGAATGGAAGAAATTCGATTAACACGATAAAATTTTGATGGAACCGTACATGGTGTTTCAGGTGAATTGTTTTCTTGGAAAGAAAGGAGATTTAAAAGAGATCAACAGGACCGAACCGAGAAGAAGAATGCCTCGCGGATCCTTTGGACCGGTTCTCCGATTCTTCAACTGATCCACGAAATCTACGAGGCCCGGCGAAATTCCGGTTTCCGCGTAATAAAGGGGCTGCCGATCTAACAAGCGTCATAAGACCCCCAAGATCGTCCGCGTGTCTCTTTTGAGCTGGCACTTTAAGCCGTTTAGCTGTTTTCTGCGCTCGTTGGTTCTGCCGGGTCATTAGTTTAATGCTTGTCGACGGCACCGACACTATAATCCGAGTTTAGTGAGGATCTGCGAAGTTCTTTACGAGGACGTATCATAGTTCGTTCCGGACGGACATAGGTAACATTTAGCTTCTCGCTGCGCGTCGGGAAAACTAAACCCGACCGTGGTCAATTCAGACAATGAGAAATTGTTATGCGAACTGATGGAACGCGAGGATAACTGTAAATCTTTATTGGAATTTTGTATGGCTTTTAAAGATTTTTCCATTCAATTTCCTAGTGTATTTTTCGACGGACAGGTCGAAGATCTCGGCGGCCATATTGGACAACTATGCACCAAGTGTAATATACTTTACCACTTTCGTTCGGAGTCTGTAAATCGGGATACAGGGACTACAGACAGTTTATTTAATGAATAAAACGAAGGGACATTTCGATTTTCGAGTCATTTTAGAGTCCTCTAGAGACAGATCTCAGCGGCCATATCGGAGAACTACGTTCGTACCTGTAACCAACTGATCGATCGGAGATTGTATTCGCGATCCGGTAAAATCTCGAGACTGTAGATATCACAATTTTCTTGCGTGGATTTCGTGTGTGATTTCAGAGTGTTCTAAAGACAGATCGAGGATCTCAGGGGTCGAGGGAGGGGAGCGTACCGTAGAGCTACGACCGAACAGCAGTAATTTAACCGTCTAACCAGATCCTCGATGGGCCATCGAAGATCGACAACGGAACTGTGGCTCGGTTTACGAACTACGAATGGCACGGTGAAACGGTTATTGTGTCGGATGATTGCATTCGCGGCGGACGATATTAACGGCGATTCGTACATAAGAGACCGACCCGGCCATCGATGCGTCGTTTCCTACTGATGAGTCACTTTAATCGCGACTCCGAACAGTGATGGACGCTGGCAGTTAATCGTCGTTATGCATCGTTTGAATTACAATAGGAGGGGCGGGGGCAGCGTCCGCGGATACGACGCCAATAATCGGCGTATACAGATCGAGAAATCCATCAGATTCGCGAGGAGGATCGTTAATTTCGCCGAAGGTCGACCGGGGTACCGATCCTCTCCGTTTAAGGACAACCCCGCCGTATATGATTATGGAAGATATATCCGTGTACATAAAATTGCGGCCGGCCGATGTACATAAATATCGGGGCCAGAGCGCAATGCTAACCCGGGCATACTTGACTGACGTTAATTGTGCATAATTTTGCTCTGCCTTCTCCCGGCCTTCGGGTTCCCTGGACCGATTTAACGAAACGCGTACGTTACGTCTTAGGACATTTCGGACCCGCATACGAATGAGTCCCGGGACGGTCGTCCAAGAGGATTTCGATCGTTCTCGCTCGACATCCTCTCCCCGTTTGGTCAAATTGTTTCGTCGGTTTAGCAGGTAGACAGAAATAACTGTGTTACGGAAAAAATTTTATTCAAATGGAATATTCTTATTGGGGAAAGACGAAATATTTCTCATTTATGCGAAAGATGAAAGATTTCTTGCTTATTTGGCTGACAATTCATTAGGAATATGTATCTGTTGCGATTTTTATCCGATACTTTCAGGCTTGCGAACGATTAAATCGACGTGAAACACTCTGTGTTCACTTTGGCTGTAAAACATGATTCAAGATTCGTCTCAGGCTGGGTGCATCATAATCGCGTTTGGTACGGCGCAAGATACATCGAGTGATCTTTATTCATTTCCCACTCCACCCACATACGTATTTATAGTCCAAAAGCGATCGAACCTGACACCTAAATTCATTCAGCGATCAAACAGCCGCCGAGGATGAGAAAGAGGACAATGATCGAGGGTTTAAAAATATTAATGCTACAAGCACCGTATATCTGATAGCGGCTGGTTTTACATTGCTCGTCGAGATTTTATCCCTTGAGATATTTTCTATAATTCTCTCCCAAAGATACCTTGCAATGCTGCCAACTGCAACATTTCTGTACAACGATGGTAACCCGAAAATGAACAACACAAAAAACTAAAGTTAAAAATAAAGTTAGCGTTCCCCATTGATCTGAAAGAAAAATTCACGTTGCAAACGAGAAGCATTCTAACAGCGAAGAATAAAGAGTATGATTAAAAAAATTGAAAATTTCTTCGAGAAATCAGAAAAAGAGTTCTCGTTCGTTGCTGATCGATAAAAAAAATGTTTAGCTGGAATCGGAGACCGATAAAAAGGGAAACGATACGCGACAAAAAAAAGAACTGGTCCAAGCAACAAGCATCGCCGACTAATTTCTTCCCGGGGCAGCCGAGGGCAATCACCGCCCTCGATCGCGCAAAACGCGGCTCGTCACCGTTCCGCTGCAGAGACCCAATGTTTCATCCGGGCCGGGTCAATTTCTCGGATCTTCTCTGGGTGGTTCCGCGCGTATCCAGAAGCGACGGCGGGCCATCCATCTTCCCCGATTCCCCTTTAACAGGTCGAAATTGGGGGTGACAGTGTCCGGCGCGCGACGGATCCGCACACGCTCTTGCGGACAGCGTGGCATAAGTTCCGGCCGCGCCGTTCAAAACACGGCGGCGCAGCATTTTTCCCGGACCGGTGTCCTGCCGCGAAATTAATAACCACAATGAAGCGACTGAATTATTCGCGCGGGGCTCGCCGTCCTCGAAAGTGTCGCACGGTTAACGAAACAACAACCAAAAAAAAAAAAAAAGAAAAAAACAAACGAGGAAACTCACGCGCTGAAAAAAAAACGCAGAAAAAGAGTGTCGTCATTTGCATCGCCTGGATGACATTTTAATCGCGGGAAGGGCGGACATCACGACCTAACGGAGGGATGAACGAGCGAGCGCGCGAGGGAGCGCGAAGAGGGGGTGCGCTGGTGGGGAGTTTCTTCTCGCGACGGGCGAGCCGAAAAATAACGTAAAAAAATAAAAAAACAAGCCGCTGTAATAGGGGGTGGGTGGGATGGGGTGGGGGCGGTCGGAAGAGTCAGAAAAAAATATGGCTACGATTTTTGTCGGCCGGGGGAACGAGCCGTGGCGTTTCGAATTTCGACGTGGCACCGGGGACAGGGCCGGGCAGAGCAGGTTCGGTGGTCGACGCGGCGGTCCGAAATGGCCGGAAGCCCCGGGTGTTTGTAAGTTTCGGCTAATAGAAAAAAATGACGAGGTGCCGGTGTACCCCCCGTGTCCATTTCCAGCCATTATTTTTATTCCGGTGCGTTTTACCGGAATGGCCGGCCTGGACGTACCCGCGCCATATATATATGAGTTCGCGATGGCCGGGGCTCTGTCTCTTTCGCTTCTACCTCTTCCCTCGTTCCTCGCTCTTACGGCACACGCTCTCTCCGCGCTTCCTCTATCTCTCTCTCTCTCTCTCTGTCTCTCCTCCAAACCCCTCCAGACCCCTCCGGTACCGCACCCGAAAAAAGTGCCCCCCGCGCGCGCCTCGCGCCCCGTAAACCGGGCTTGCGAGCGCGAGGGGGGACAGAGAGACGATCACCGCACTTCGATCCACGTGTATCTCTGTCTGCCTCGTTCCACCAGATTTACACACTTTTTTTCGCGGCCAACTGTCTGTCATTAGGCGCAGCACGTGGATCGACGCAGGGTAGAGTGGCACAATAGCGCGAGCGCACGGCCGTCAGAGACGGTTCTGGCGAGCGCGCGGGGGTGGACGATATAAAGCCTAGAGGGGAGAGGGGCAGGGTGCCGAACGGTGCGCGCTAAAGGGGGGCTGGGGGGCGGCGGTGGTGGTGCGGACGGGGGTAGGGCCAGAAAATGCATTTAACAAGGACAGATAGTGATTTAATTTTAAAAAATTGACGAAACGGCGCACGGGCGGGGCTCTCTGCGCGGCCGTCGATTCTTTCTCGCTGCCCTGCCGACGCGACGGGCCGTCTCTCTCTCTCTCTCTCTCTCACTCTCTCCCTCTCGCTTACCGCGCGTTCTACATATATACCAACGGCTCTCTACTGCGCTGCCCGCCACGGGGGCATTGATTAACTTTCGACAATGTCAAATCGCCGGCAACGCGGCTCTGCCGACGCCGACTACGGCGATGCAACCCGCGTTTTTTAACTCATTTGTCTGCATTTTCGCCGTGCCGCCCGTCGCCTCCGACACCCTACTCTGGCCCCGGCCACATCCCCTATCCGCGCGGAACCTCTGGTCTCCTCCCCCCCCCCCTCTGTCGCCCCATTCCGTCTCTTCACCCTCTTTTCGATGTCCATACGCGCCCACCACCCCCGGGGGGAGGGGGAGGTTGAGGGAGAGGACAGCAGACGCGGGGGCGAGGAGAGGGCCGAGCGCTAGCCCGCGACCGGTTCGAATAACGCGGACAAATTACTACGACGCTAGTGCATTCGTGGTGTGTCGTGCCTAAGCGATCGTCGTGTTGCGCGATTTTAACTGGGTAACGGCCGGCGATTTTGCAGATTTTTCCAGACAAACGAGACCCACGAACACCGCCGCGCCACGCTGCGCCGCGCCTCGCCGCGCTCTGTCCCGGGAAAGTTACGGGGACCAGGATTGGCAGGCTGGGGGATCAGGATTTTCGGGGCGGAGTCCTCTCCAACGATCACTGGGTGTCTCAGGATCGGTGGAGGCAGTGCGAACGATGAGAATCGAGCGACTCGCAGGATCGTGGCACTATACAATAATTCTTAATGGTAGCCGTGGAGAATGCAACCGGCAATGCGCGTCTGCTGCATCTCAGCTTGGTTTCACGTTTCCAAGGCTGATCCGAAGAAGCGGACTGTCGATTGAGGACACCGATGTGTCCTTCCCTTTCACGCGGGAAACGGTAACGACCGAATAATCTTGAATGGGTGTGCTGTATATGTATATGCATCCGACGGATGGTTCAGAATGATGAGAAAACTCTTATAGGAAAAAGTACACTCTGCCACACGTTCCCACGCCTCTCCCGCGACTCCCATCATGCAAAACCGTTCAACTAATATTTCGCCACCTCGCAAACGGCCGATTTTAACGAAGCCCCCGCTCCGCTATGATCAATTCGCTTCGTTGATCAACTCTCGAGATTAAAACCCGTACAAACTTCTTCGACCACTTAATACATCCCGCCGCGCCGCTCCGCGCCGAGCCGAGCCGCGCCGGCCATCGGGCCTATTCATTGTCGATCGTCGATCGCCGGGCACAGCTTTCAAGCCCGAGTTTTTCTATAGGAATATGTAGCCGTCGGCGATAATACGCCGGAGTTTTCTATAAATTTTTATAGAAATTGTCCCGTCGGGCCCTTTGTCTCTCAGATGATCGAATCCGCCGGCGCATCGATTTATGGAGAAACCCGGGCACGCCTAAATATTTATAGTATAAAAAAGGGGTGGACTTATTACTTCCTCGGTTTACCGATATCGCCTCCACTAAATAACATCAAAGAGCAGGGGGCCGCGGGGGAGGGAGCGGCGGGGGCGATAGCGGGGACGCGGGAGGTGTCCAGAGAGGGGGAAGGTGGAGACGAAAGTACCGGCTCGTTTGGAGTGTAAATTATTACGTAGGAAACGGCTGGCGGCCGCCCGGAGAGTGTATCGCTTGGAAAAGCCTATCTCCCCCGGTGACAGAGAGAATCTAAAAACCGGCAAGTTTCCGCGAGAACGATGTATATAGCGACGACTAATGAATTAACGCGCGTGCGGTGTGTCCGCTTTGAAAAAGACCAGCAGCAGCGGCAGCGGCGGCGGTGCAGCTCGGGCTGCGCTCGGGCCGAAGAGCCGGTGTTCCGTTCAGCTTTCAACGTTGCTGCGAGCACTCCTAGCTAGCTGGTTGATGGCCGTTGCTACCGCGCCACCGGCAAAATAAAGCACAATGTTGAATTACAGGATTGCCCGAGGGGCCAGCTTGCGGCCGCTTTTAATGCTGATTTAATTATTTAAGCTTTTTATAAGTCAATTAACGGACGCGAGGGAACACGCGCGGCATCGTTTCTACAACGAGGCGATGCGACCGGAAGCTTGCACCATCTTTCGATGTCCGCTCGGCTCCGTGTGCACGACGCCTGCACACCTGCGTATAATTACGCAAGCTCTTAATCGACGTCGCTGGTCCTGCTTAGAACGAGTGCTGTTCGATTGCCTGAAGCTACCACTTCCGCGACACCAGGGACTTAATCGCCGGGAAAGCAGAACGATTTGACGCGAGATGGCTGAAGATGTGTCTGTCTGTCGGGTGTCGATTATCAACAAATTAAAATTGTTGCTGAAGAAGTTCGAGGAAGCATAATAGCATCTCGAGGTCGTCGAATAAATTTGATTTCGCTCGAAGCATTTGCATACAGATAAAAAGCATTTTACGGTAGATAAATGCTGCGAGTCCGTTCCTCTTGAAATGCAACATTCTCGTCGTTAACAGGATTCGCTTTTTGACACGCAGCCGTCCCGCGTTCACGGAAATTCAAACCCCTACTCGCGTCCCCTATTCTCCTCCCCTCTACTTTATTTGCCACTTATTCATTACGAACAACACGGGCAACCTTTTATACAGTTTTTACGGGTCCCTTCTGAAACACGCGGCATCGTTCCGCAATCAGGATCCGATATTACTTCACCGGGGCTAAGGGGCACATTACTTCTCATTTAAGGGATTACCTCCGTGCCTTTGAAGGACACTGGAATATTCTAATGTTTGCGAATCTGTACAATTTCGTTGTACTTATTTCAATTAATCAGTGACGCTGATTAGTTTCCTGCAAAATATCATCTTAGAACGAAATTTCCCGTTAGACAATTATTTCCGTGAAAAGCTATAGATATTGTTCAGAAAAAGAATTCCACGTCACAACGGTTTTAGGGTAGAAGAAAATTGCAAGAGCAGATACAACAATGGCAACCCTGTCTTTGCAACTCTGTCTCAGAGTATTTTATTGCCACCACAGATACTCCGATGTCCGAGGTTCTCTTACCAGGCGCTCTGTCTCCGGGGCGGTCGCGTAATCTCCCATCGAAAACGCGGTGATCGTTAATGTTGCACACCGCGTGGCATCGAATTGTAATAAGTTATTAAGTTCTGCTGTAAACGGGGGGTGTAACGAAGGCGAAACGCTCGTCGGTTGGCAGAAGGTCGACGTTACGGAGGCACGTCGGCAGGACGATGGGAGGGGTGGGCAGAAGGGGGATAGGGGGGTCTTGCAGGGCAGATGAGGGAGGGCGAAGGAGGAGAGCGAGGATGATTAAACCCCCCCGAGACGGTAATTTTTCATGTCCGATCATAAATTACCGGGTTGCACTGCCTCCGCATGCGAGGTACCAGTGTGTTACGAGTTACGAGAAAAATTTCAGCCGGTATTATAATTAGCTATGTTAATTATGCATTAATTTATTATCCAGCGCCGCGCGACGTTTTAATTATAATCTTGCCAGGGCCGCGGGGGCAGCTTGAAAAGTAGTTTGGTAGTTTCGAGCCGGCACACCTCGCCCTTCCACCTACTTCTTTGCCCTCCTCTCCTTTTCTGTTCGTTCGTCGTCGGCCACCTTACTTTCCTCCTCGTGTCCCTTTCGCGATCTCCCTTCCTCCGGCTCTCCGTCTCACTTTCTCCGCCTTAGATTTCTTTCTCTCACCACTCCTCCCTCTTCCTCCTTCTGTTTCGTTTTCTCTTCCTCGCAGCTCGACGTCGCTAAGACTATTCTAAAAAGTGAAATAAAAATTAATTATCGGAATACGCGTGATTTTCATAGCAACACGTAGACGACATTTTTCCAATTGAAACGAGCCCAAACATCACATAATTCGCGACGTATATTCGTTAGTAAAACCTCGATTATCCGAATCGATGCATTTAAATCTTTAAAGCAATAATTTTCTCAAAGCGATCCATGTACAACACGGTAAAGATTCGATACTTGCGTTGTAACAAGCGTCGGATAGTTCGGATAATCGAGGTTCCAAACTGTGTCGCGTTTGGTGTCATTTCAACCAGAAAAGTGTCGCGAATATCTTGGTAAAAGTTTCACGAGAAAAAATTATTAGGAACAGCAAAGTTTTATTAGGAAATGTCTATTGACTTCGTATCGTCTGTACACGATATAAGTAATACGTCGGTCCCGAAATTTTCATACAAGTTGAATGAAATTTCTGTGTATTTAGTTCCTCGTCTCGTTCTTTTCTCTCTCTCTCTCCCTCTCTCTTCCTCGGAGTCTTTGTCTTCCCTTTTCCGTCTTGGACTTTCTTCTCTCGCCCCTGTTCTCTCTGTTGTTTCTGTTCTTTTTTTTCACTTTCTCAAGACCGGTCGCCCCGGCTATACCGCGGTCCCTCCTTCTCGCCGTTTCTTTTTCCTTCTTCACGACGATCGCGCAAAAATAATTTCATTCGAAAGCGCGGAGTTAATTAGGTTTCTTCGAGATCTCCGGGCGCGCGGCTCGCGCTCCGCTGACTCGCCGAGGTTGCGCGCGAGCACCGGTATTATTCCGCCGACCCTTTATTTCGTCAACTGTGCAACCCCGACGGACGGGGGGCGGGGTGGGGAGCAGGAAAGATCAGGGCTCAAGATGCATTTCTACTCGAGGAAATCTTTTCAAAGTTTTTTCCTTCCTTGGGATACGCTCGCGGAGGAGCTCGAGTGCTCGTTAATTGATCGATCTCCTCTCGTCTTCCAAGGAAGATATTTATTAATTCTATGGGCAGCCCCGCCGATTGTCGAACCATTACGGCGAATGCCGTGACGACACTGGAAAATGTATTCCTTTCTACGAATCCGACAGATTCCTTTTTTCTTCGGGAACAATTATAATTATTCATTTGTGCGGCGCGAACTTCGCAAAGACGAGAAAAAACTTACACCATCCCTTCCATCCTTCCTTCCTTGGCTTCAAAAATTAATTTGGGTTGGACAGATATCTTGAATCGTAAATATCCCGCAATCGACACCGAGAAACGTATTTCTTTCTGTTGATCTGGAAATTTAATTATATACCCCGGCATAAAATTTATTTAACAAATTATCATTACAAAAAAAAATATATCAACTTGCTTCAGAGTATCAAAAAAGAGTCTATAAAAAAGAATACATCATCTTGCTTCAGAGTATCAAACTTGAGAATCAATTTGTAAAAATATAATTGCTATGAACAAATTTATTTCACAATCTCCGTGAACTACCAGCTACAGTGCCTGTAGCCTCTGAGCTGCCCAAAGTATTTCGCAAACAATTCCGTAAAAAATCGACTCTAAAAAAACGTTTCTCAAACTTCCATAAAAACCGCGATGGTGCAGAGATGCGGAGTTCGGAAACACGCGAGACAATGAACGAAAAATGGTGGAGGGCAAAGCGTGCAGGTACACGGATCGGCGTCGCAGTATTGGCTAAAATAAATAAACAAATACAATCGGCTAATAGGTATAACGTGTATAACCGAGCAACTGTCAAGTATCCGTGGAACTCGGGTTTCTTGTGGCGCGCGGTCGGGGAACGGTTCGGTAACTTTCAGTTACAATAAAATTCGCGGGCCGGTGGCGAGGGGAGGGGGGGGGGGAAGCGGTGGCTCACCGTACTCGCCGGTGTAGTCGGTGCAAATTGGATTGCAGCGTACATAAGTATTCAGCAAATGAAAATTGATTTTGATGCGGTGCCATTAATAACCGCGCGGAGCGCATCGCCAGCGTCATTTAATGAATGCAAGGACGCCGGAAACGACAGAGGCACGGCCGTTCGTGTATTTGTCATATTAGAGAAGTCAGGATAGACACAGCCCGTTAAAAGCACTTTACTGTTTCGCTAATTTCATTTATTAATGCAATAATATGACCGGGCCACTATTTAAATTCCAGCCGAGCGGGAAGGACACGCGAGACCCGCTAACAGCGCAACAGAACGATACGGATCGAAGAATTTGGTGACGTCCTGGCGCAAAATGTCTTTTTTTCCGAATTTTCTAAAAATCTCATGTTCAGCTTGTACTGGTTTCTAAGGGTGTGCGAAGACGTTAATTAAATTGGATTAATATTTTTTTTGTTGGAGATATTCAAGTATTTTTTGGGAACAGTTTTTTTCTGCGACTCCTTCCATCTTAGACGTCCATCTTCTTGGAGATGCACTAATCGTTAGATTTCGTATTTTGTGTAATGAAGAGCAGTCTCTTTCAAATCATAAATCACACCTTTCGTTAGTCAGTATTAATATTATACATACAATATTAAACATATATGTTAGACAATCACATGAATTAAACGAGTAAATAATTACGATTCAAACTGCCTGGTTTTATTTTAATCAAAGAAATGCCACGAATGTTTAGCAAAAGTTTCATTGAAAAAAAAAAGATTAAAAACAAAAGAGGTTTTCCATGGACACAGAAACGAGTTGCCCAGGTTTAACAGGAGGAACGCAAGAAAATAATCACGAACGACGCTCTGGTCAGCGGAACGAATCGTGTCACGTATACGTATGTAAGCGAATGATAAAACCTTGAAATTTGATTTTTGTCCCCAAAGCTCCTTGATTCGACGGGTGCGATGCGAGCCACCTCCATCAGCCGAATTTCCGAGGCTATCACTTTAATCCTGTTTTTCAAAGTAAACATCGATAGCCTCCCCAAAGTGCTTTCATAACGCGATCCACGCGTTTATCAGCGGCCCGGATACGTCTGATCGATCGGATAGATGGTATAATGCGGATGATGTAACATTGTTCGCTTAACCGCGACGCGTGCACGCAATGGGTACGGACGATTTAATTGGTCGCGCCTACGTAACGCTCACTCCTGACGAGGAACGCTTTTGGTCTTCGCCGGGATATCCGCTCTATTCTGTAACGTTTCTAATGGGAAATTAAGATCATAAGTCACTGGACATGACAGCTACTAATTAAAAGTACATACACCAGTTTTATCCGGGAATTTCAGTTAAAAATTTTTATCGATCGGGGCGAGGGGGAGGGGAATTTAATGAAACGACGTGCGGCGAGCAGGAGGCAGCTTGATAGAAAGGCCCTTTTGCGAAGTGGCACGTTTTATTAGATGCGCCGGTGACTTGAATGCTGATTAATCCTTCGCCGCGAGATTTCTTCTGCAGATGCGTCATTATTTATTTGTTGCGCATATTATTATATAGTATATTACCAATTTTCGTCTGTACACAAAGTTTATCTGAATTCACAAAATCTGCACATAAATGCATAAGGATGCGGAAAAGAAGTGAAAATACAGTAAAAATCAGCAACGTGCGAAATAAGAACACGAAGCAATGTTAATTGCAACTAGACGCTAGAATGGACGATTGTACATACAGTCGTAGAAAGGAACGATTTAAAAGCGATTGAAAAGCACTGAAAAATCCAAAACCGTTCGAAGGGGAGCGGAAAAGGCTCCGGGGGAACGTAAGTGTCAGCTATTCGGTGGAAACCGAATGAACGGAGCTGGTCGCAGCGGTTCATAATCTCGTTCCCGGGCGAAACAATGCGGTTCTTTCCTGGTTTATCGGCTATTTTTCAGTGTAGCGGAGCACGGCCGAATCGCATGGAGGCACGAGGCGAGGCGAGGCGAGGCGAAGCGGCGTGCGTGGCGCACGCACGATATTTAATTTTCGTCCTGTTCCTGCGTAATAACCGGTTGCGTCAGTACTCGAAGCGACGTGAATCCGATTTGCGCCGAGTATCACGACAAAGCGCGTATCTCCCCCGGGGGCAGGGTTGAACCCGGGGGCCCGAGAGTAGAACTCTCTCGGCGAGATAATAACGATTTGAGTAGACGACGGGACATAATGCTAATTCGCAATTTGCAATTCTTTTTACGCGCGTTTCACCTCGCTCTTTCTCCCTCCCCTCCCCCCTCCCTACCCTCCCGCCATCCCTTTCTCTTCCTTCCACGGCCCCTTCAGAGGCTAGCCTGGGTGGCTTTGGTCCGCGGATGGGACGGCCGCTGCTTCCATTGGATTTCTTACTAACTATAACACCCGTACGACGCCTCTTGATTACAAATTGCTTATTATGCCGTGGCGCGCGGCGCTGCCCCTGGACCAACCGAGATACAGTCCGGCACACCGGTACCGATATTCGGATGGCCTGCCCGTAATTTTCGATGCATAATTTATAGTCGATTTAATGAGCCGCGAAAAAGGAGTAAAGGGCCGCGGGGACTATTTTTAATTATCCGACGGACGAGAGAGGGGCGGGCAACCGATCATTCCTACCGTCTCCGTGCGTCTTCTCCTCCGATTCCCTCGTTTGTCCTTGTTGCTTTTTATTCTTTTCCTCTTTTTTTTTACGATCTCTCCGGACCGAGATCATTGCCGATACACTCGCCATTACTCCTCGCGACTTCGTTCTCTTATACAGTCGCCGACAATACTATAAGACAACGCTACGCAACACTTCTTCTCGCGCAAAATGCCTCGTCCAGGCGCACTCCACTCTCGGGCGAGTAAACTGAGTGTCTGTTAATTGGTTCCAGAAATGGAATTTCTTTATGAAAGTTCCGTTAACAAGTCCAGGACATTTTTCTGATTGAAACGAGCCCGAACACGACACAGTTTCGATCGTGCGGTTACTGGTTCAATTCGCTATGGAGCCTCGATTATCCGAACTCATCGCTGGAACAGTAGCGACGATGTTGCATCGAATCTCTCCTGCTGGGTACAACGAATCGTTTCACGTTGAACTGTTCGGACAATTCTTTTGTCGAATTCGGAACGTCGTCGGTTCGGATAATAGAGGTTCTAATGAAAACTGAATTGAAAGTTTGAATGTCACATTCGAATTTTTCAAACTCTGTATCTAAGAGAAAAATTCCTTTGGTCGCGCAGCTTCGCGAAGCGTCTTATAATATTGTCGCGGAGTGTACTCCGAAGGTGAGTCTCTTCCATACAAATTGTGCACGAAGTTGCAAGGAGTCGCGCGGCCGAGGATAGCGAGATAAGGGATTGATCTTGATCACCGTAGCCGATCTTAATCTGCGATCGTTGTTGCACACCGTCGCGTCGTTTCTCTTGTTCGATTGATCCGATGGGCGGGAATCTTGCCGCGGCCCGTGACGCCCGTGCTGCATGCAAAACACACGCGGGCAAATTCGATATCGTGATTTGCGAACTCTCCCGAATTATGTCGTATTTGTTCGACAGCCATCGCCGGACTATCTCGGGGGACCGTGTGCGTTCGACATAAGACTGGTGTTTACGGAAACTCCCGATTTCACAGAATGCGAGGAGGTCGGGATTCTTTCCACCGAGCAGTGGGGCGTTTTGACCAACAAGCTGGCCAAAATTATTTTGTAATAGAAAACAGGTCCACAGGTGTTGTTTCGTTAGAAAATTACATTTTTCCTTGTTATATATGTGTGAAGAATTATCGGCGCAAGGTTCGATCATTTAAAACAATTAGCTATGTTATGTTCTTTAAAACGTTACGATTCGGATGTGAATCTATACAACGTTTATTTGGCCACGTTTGCTAAAAATTTTTTTTTTTTTTAAAGGAACAGGAGGTGGTGTTTCGTCCTAGACCCGCTGGAGGACTCATCAGTAAGGCTATCCAACGGGCCCTGCCTTAGACACAACCGTGTCGAAAGACTTTTTGAAGAAATTTATTAATATACTGATTGATGACATTTCGGTAACTAGCGAGAAAGGAGTCGACAATGTGTACCTCTAGCGGACGGAGTCGAAACTAATCTTTCTCAAACTCATTAATGTTTTCGCCATTTATGAATAATGTTAGGTTTTTATCGATCGTAATTTAATATTATATATGTGTGAAGAATTATCGGCGCAAGGTTCGATCATTTAAAACAATTAGCTATGTTATGTTTTTTAAAACGTTACGTTTTCCTTGTGCTTGAACATTTCAGGTGTATTGCTGGATTAAAACAGTATTTACATATAGAAAACAGAAATGTAATTTTCTAATGAAACAACACCTGTGGACTTGCTTTCTATGTATTACAAAATAATTTTGGCCAGCATTTTGGTCAAAATGCCTCACTGTGCACCGGCGAAATAGTTTCCTTAGATCGAAAATAGTGTGCTGTGCAGCTTTTCTGGCGAAATTAAATCTGGAAAGAACGAATTAGCCAGAATATTCTCATCGACAAACGATTAATCTGTTCCACGAATCTAATCATTGGACAGCGGATCTTTGTGCGAAGTGAAAAGAAACAGAAGCCGCATCAAAATTGTCATATCTTTTTCAATAATTTCAACACCTTTAAATCCTTGTGGTGTTCGATATTTCGTCGTGAAAATCGATTTATCTATCGTCAAATCAATACAGTACAATTAATTATTGTCCCATGAATAACCATTATAATAATTTGGCTCCCCACATTGGACATAACGAAATAAATAATCCCTAAAACACAAAAAGAAACGATAGTACAAGATGGATTTCCAGTTTCGGGAAAAAGGGTTGGTCGGGACCGAGCGTGTTCCGCAATTTTCCCACTATTTTCGGTGTCTCCCGGCGCGAAGCGTCTCGCAACAGAAATCTCCGGTTACGACACACGTCGCAGAACTAATAAACTATACCTAATAACTATTTCTGTCCGGCGGCAATAACGACGCCGGAGCCGGAGCACGTACCGCAACGACGCTCCTCTTTTTCTGGCCGGTCGCCACACTATTTTTGCAATTTCTCTCGCTTTCTCCGCTTGCCTACACCTTCTCTGTCACCTTCTACGCAAACAGGGGGAGGGTTAGAGAGGGCGGTTAGGGGACGCGCGGGTGGGGTGGCGGTCGGCTCTGTGTATCCACACACGAGCGGCTGCTTGGTGTCCGAACAACGGTTGTGTCGCACACGCTCGTGCGCCCGTACCTATCAATCGTGTTCGGGGGACGCATTTTTTCTCCTCCACCACGAGCGGGCCTCCGGAACGTGAGGCGGAATGAAAATAGAAGTGCAGTAACGCCGACAAAAAAATGATGGAAGCCCCGGGCCGTGCACCGGCATTTGGACGGCGCGGAGGAGGACGATGGTGACGAGGCGAGGACACGCCGCGAGCGTGAACCGGACACCGATAACGCGCGCGCAAAAATCGCGGCTCAAACTCTCTGCTCCTTCCGTGCCAGCTTCTTAACGGTTGCCTCTTATAGCGGTCGATTTTCCAAAAAAAAAAAACATTCATTCTCGGAATGCGTAGATTTGTTAGCTGCAGCGTCGCGAACAAGGCGGGATCTTAAAAATGATTAAAACAAGAAAATGTTCATTTCGCACGAAAATAAACAGTCCTTCCTATGAATTCCTCGGTGTATAGTCCGCACGAAATCCAAACCACGGACAACGGAGCGAACACCGTGGCAGAAGTCGCATAAGAGACACCCGTAACGTCGATATACAGCTAACCGCGTTCGCCCCTATCGTTTCCTTTCGCTCGGATTCACACACCCCTTTTCCGAGAGACGGCTATCGGTAGAGGAGAAACCGTTCCACGGATCACACACGCACCGGGCTCGACCGGAGCAGTTTTAATGCGAAATGTGTTTGTCCCGATGCATCAACCGCCTCTGTTCCGATCCGGCCGCTCACACCACCGGCCCGTTGCCCTCGTACGTTTCGTACGCGTTCCTGCGGCGTTTCGGTCACCGTGTCCCCCATGGTCTCGTCCCCCATCCCCATGACCCCGGCACCTTCCGCAAAAATAGCCGCGCGAAGATCCTGAAACAACACCCCGACAAATTCTATCGCGTCCCTAACCTGAATCTTTTCGGGAATACGCGCGGCTCTTCGAAATGAAATGTTCAACATCCTTCTTCGGGTTCTTTCGCGAATCCAAGTAATTTCCTTTCGTCGCTCAGCTGGGGCGGTCCCGTTTCAGTCGGAGGGCCGGGCATTTATTATTTGCCCGCTCATCTTCGTAACAGTGAATCCTTCGTGCAGCCAGCCCGCCCGCCAGGTACACGGTAGCCCGGCAAGTCCGCGCCAACTCGGCGCCCGCTCTGGAAACGGGTTTCCGGGGGCTGTCATCCCCGAAACTGGTTAGTCCGAACCCGGTGATAATCCGCGTTCCCGTAAATTGGATCACCGAGGACACCGAAGGACTCGGACTTTGATCCCGAAACCGAACATCGTCCTGTTGCGAGCCCCGTCGACTTTCGCGACCCCGTAGATGGCCCGGCTCCGTCATGGTGGAGAGACGTGGGGGGAGGCGGAGAGTTGGTGTGGCCAGCAATGCACGCGCTCGTTTAGCATTTGAAAAAACCCCTCGGTCGAATCTCCCATCCAGCCGCGCAAACAAAAGGGTACATTTAGCATTAAAAAAGCACGCGGCCGCGGTACCTGTCTGTGGACAGAGCGAGGGAGGTTATGGGGAGAAAACACCGTGGCGAGCCCGATGCCAGTTACTCTCTCATCTCCGCGGACGCAGGACCCTCTTTCGCTGTTGCGCGCGAGAGAGTGCAAGTGCCATCGCGCCGCAGCCTGCACTCGGTTCGAGCGAAGGGACGCGGACGAAGAATTGTTTTATGTAAATATACGCTCGTGCCTCGATTATCCGAACTCAACGGGTTTTGGGAAAATTTAGGGGCAAACGCCTCGTCGAGGAAAATCAATTGAAACCGAGAAAGTACACGATACAAGCAACGCTTCAGCCCCCGAAATTCTCTGCGCGACCGGACGCCGCTTCCGCGGCCCGAGAAAAGCAGAAACAAACCCCCCGCAATCCGATCGAGCGTTTCAGCAATATCTGGACCATCGCCACCAGCAATTCCCGTTCCCCTTGCGTCGTTATCCGCGGAGCCCTATCGAACAGCGAAGCAGTCCGTCGAATCAGCTGTCGTAGGAAAGGCGTACCGTGGCCGCAGATTGGCCCGTACCGTATCGCAAAGCCACCGGGTACGTGAAAAGCTATAATGCCGGCGAAGCATCGTAGCCCGGGTCCCGGGGTGTGTGGGTCTGTTTTTCACACACCGACCGGGGCCGTTCTTTTGTGCCGGCCGGTTATTGGTATTGGTTAGTGCCCGTTTCATTCGCGAGCGGCGCCAATGTGTGAGGGTGTAATATTTTTTACTCTTTCCGAACACCCTTCTCCTCCCCCCGCCGCTCCTCGCCGCCAACGGTAACCCCCTCCCTCCCCGCCCCCGCATCGTTATCCCGGTTCGAGCTCTGCCCCCCTTCCGCCCACGCCCCCGAAACGCCGCCACGGAACCGTCGCATTCGTATGCGTGGCTTCGATGGGTATTGATATATTATTCCCAATAGTTCGTGTGCCGTCTCTGCCCCACCAGTTGCACCGTGGATCGCGCCCTCTTTCTCTGCGATCCCGTCTTTCTCTGGCTCGTGCGACGCTCATGCTGTGCCCCTTTTTTTTCTTTTTTTTTTTTTTTGGTCAGCGCTCCGGCGTTTTTTTCAATTATAATTCTTTTTCGTATCCAATCAATCATTAGTATTTCCATTGTCCTTCGGTATTTTCATTTGGCGTCACGCTCCGAGCGAGATGGAACGACGCTTTTGCCCCCGCCACCCTCTCCCCCCGTACGCGGGGGATGGAAACGTAAAAAAAGGGGGGCCTTCGCTGCACACACGCAGGTCTTCCCCCCTCCCCGCGCCCGCGTTTATTCCTGCGCGACGCCTTTTCATCCCCGGGAACTACCGGGCGACGATTCGTTAATGCGATTCAATGTTAATTCTCACTTTGTTGACTCCCTTCTCGTTCTTGCTCGCGGGGCGTTGTTTTTCGTTTTGTGGATGGTTCTCGCTTTCTTTTTTCTACTTTTTTTTCTCTTTTTTTTCTCGTTTCTCGACTATCTTTCCACGGAGCTCACGGTGGATATCGTTTCTCACTCTCTTTCGTGCGGTTTATCCGCTCGCCGGGCGCCGGACGAACACCACGGATGACGTATACCCGTCACCGCTGACACATCTCATTGACGGGTGAAATAATAGATGGCCCCGGCTTCCTTGGTCCCGGTGTACGAGCGCGTTAACGATGTAGGCAATCCTTTTTTGTCTTTCGGACAACGTTAATACCCCGTTAAGGACCGACGCGAAATGTTTGATCCGAGAGCGAGAGCGCCGCGCCGGCACGACGAGGACGAACCCCGGCCATTGATGCATTCCCGGACTTCGGCAAATGAACAGAACAGGAAATCTGTCCGGATTGATTGAACGGAGGTTTTCAAACGGTTTCTACGAGATTTCTTAAATAATTAATTGTTCCCAGGGGTGAGTCGTTGGGGTAGTTGGTAGTAGTTTGAGAGGGTGGGTGTGAAGTAACAAATTTGCTAATGGTCTAAGAGGCTTAGATTTTATTCAATTTTATTAATCGATTAATTGTTAGAGGTCATACGAAAAAATTTATGCTGGTTAGAAATTACTTTTAATTATTTTAATTATTATAATGCTGTTAGAATTAAAAATTCGTTTTCACTTTATTGACTATTCAACTGATGAAACGAGTAAGAATAATATATGTATACACATATATATTCAGAAATATTATTGAAAAACGGATGTAAAACATCGGATTGTTAATGTTCCGAAAAGCTAGGATTTTATTTACACTGTCTGTGTTAACCGATTTGATTGATTTGTCCGGAATAAAAATATCGGAATTATATTATGCAAATAAGAGAGAGCTGGAATATATTGAATTAATCCTCGTCATTTAGATAATGGATTTTATCAAATTACTGGATGAAGCAGACATATTGTATCAAAAAATATAGAATAAATATGAACTTATGAGAAAAATATGATATAAATATTCGATTACTTTAGTGTTCTCAATTTTTATAGGATGTTGTCAAAAATTTATAGAATCACAGGCACATCCGTGCAGAAAGTAGTATTGGCTGGTCATGATCAGACGCGGTCAACCGAATTGTCACACTCAATTATCTTGGAAACGAAGTACCAAGCAAAAAAATGTTATTCTTTGTTTTTTCACTTATTTGTTTACCCAGTCGACATAAACTTTCCAGCGAAAACTCACAAATAAAAATTTGGTAAAGTGCGCATGGCTGTCGACCGACTAAAACAGAGACTACCATATCCTCGCCCCCGATTCCAGCGTCGATCATGTTAAACCGAGGAGGGTGAACGGCAGATAAAGGCGAAAGTAAGGAAAACAAATTACGATGGGGGTCTCGGGTTTCCGCGTGGGGCCCCCGTAAGCGTGTTAAACGTAAGTTCGTAGGCGGCGTGTAGCAAAGTAACGGGACGAAAAGCGTGGCAGTCTGTTTGAAATGTGGTGGCCGCGTTATCAGCGCTCCCTTTAGCACCTGAAAATTGCCCGACGCTTTTTCCACGCGCGACGCACTTAATAAAACATGCTCGGTCCTCCCGCGGCGCGGACCTCTCTCATCTTTCAACCCCATCTCACTCCCTCCAGTACACGATCGTACATCCCCGCGCAAAAGTATGCGGGTACATGTAATTTTCATGAAATTTACATAAACATTTAGAGCGAAGTGGCGAAGAAACGATTAATCACCAGGCCAGAACTGGTCAAAATGATTTTAAATCGTTTGACGGATTTCGACGGATATGTAGATTACATTAATGCCGGAAATTTGAGGAATTATTATTAGAATATTCTCCGGGTCCGATAAAATTTAATTAGACACACTCCACAGTTTTTGTTTGGGACAGATACACGCGTAAGAATTAAACGAGTGTCCAGATACTTTTGCGCGGGGGTGTATAACCACACACGAACGGTGCCTTTACACAAATCCACGCTTACGGCCGCGCTCTGTTTTCCTTTCCCTCCCTCTTCTTTTCCCTTGGTCATGCTTCAACACCTTTTCCCCGTTCCTCTTTCGAGTTTTGTACTACATTGGGAACGAGTCTCTTTATCTTCCTTTCTTTCTACCCTCGGCAACCCCATCCTCTTTTCTCCCTTCCTCTCCATCCCTCTCTCTCTCTCTCTCCCTCTTCGTGTTTCACGGGTGGTTCGAGGTTTACTTTCTTCCTCGTCCTTCGTCGTTTCCCTTCCACCAACGATCCAACCACGTTGCCTCTTGCTCCCTCGGTGTAGAAGTTTCCAACTGCTCCAGCGACAGCCAAATAAATGTCTCTCCTACTCCTTGCTCCGACACTTCTCTCCGCTACACTCGGCTAATTCGGCACGCGTACACGGTAAAACTTCGTAACCAGCCCCCGGTGGGGAATGTTTGGAGATTGAACAATTGGCCCGGATTTTATTTCCGCTCCTCTTTCCGCCACGCGGCCTCGTCACCCCCGTGGACACCCCTTTGCCGCGTCGTTGCTGACACTTAGTGGAACTTGCTCCGCTCGAACCATCCCCCCTCCCCCGACCAACCGAATAATTGGAACTTGTTAAGAATCGAATCAGTTTTTCGAATTGCCATTTATATTCGAAATTGTCTTGTTCGACAGCGACGCACGGGTGCCGGGAACTGTAAACCCCTTCGTGGGTCGACGGAAACGTCGGGAAGCCGATTGACCCGAGGTTCTAATGTTCTTTGGATTTTTTGACTAACGTATACCCGGAAAATAAAATTTATTTTCTAGCCACATGACACTCTTGCCAGGTAATTTGATGAGGTTTTAATGTATTTACCAGTCTTTTTTTTATTTTAATGTAATGGTGTAGAAAGAGGATGTGGAAATAATTGAGTCCAAAATATAGTATAATAATCATTTATGGGAGAATCGTCTTCAGAATTGATCAGGCTCTCGGGCATTCCTGTGCGCAGGAAGCAGAATTGGTGAGCCATGATCAGACGCATCATTAATCGTCGATTTCCACGTAAACGAACCTCGGAGAACAAAACTTCGCTCCACGCGTCCGACTTATTTTCGCATCCGGATTCGCTGCTTTTCAATACAATTCTCGATTGTCAATAATATTGCGTAAAATAAAATCTCAGAGTACCTTTCGAACGTTCTTTTCGCACGTCCGAATCGCGAAGATGTCGCGCACAGCCCGCTGATCGCTGGCGGAAAAAAGAAACAATCGCGTCACCCGATCAATCACTCGTTTAAGCAATCAGCCCTGAACAAAACTGAAACCCAGTTTTACCATCGAATAACTAAAAGATCAACCCGGGGCGCACGGCTTAATTCAATTTTTCCGTCGGTGGAACATTCTTCCCGGTCTCTCGGCTGGTACACAGAGCCGCGCCAGAGAGAAAGAGAGAGAGAGAGAGAGAGAGAGAGAGAGAGAGAGAGAGAGAGTGCGAGCGAGAGAGGAGAGAGACCAGCCGGGAAACCGTTTCCGGTAGGAACCGAGTAGCAAACATCGCCGTTGAAAACCATTGGTGCAAGTTGTTTCCGTTACACAGTGGTCAACCGAGGGCGAGTGTCTCGGGGCGGCGGATATAGCAATCGCGGAGTGTTTTTCGCGTTGTTATATTTGTGGGGTGGCCCCGGTGTGTGCCCGATCGCGCACGCGACAGCGAGGAACACAGAGACCTACCTCGATATACCTACTCTCTCTCTCTCTTTCTCTCTCTCTCTCTCTCTATGTGTGTAAATGTATATCGCTTGGGAAGAAGAGGGTCGGAGGCGGTTTCTGGCGCGCGTATGTGCGGCCGCCAGGCCATTTGCCTCTGCGGTCTCTTGATTCCTAGCGACTAAATTTTCATCTGTACTCATTCAAGTTTTAATGTGTTTTTGCGGCATCAGTCATTCAAACTTAATCAACAACCAGTTACGCGCTGGTTCCACGACTCGCCTCGCCTCGTACCCACCGTACGCCTCTCTCTCTCTCTCTCTCTTGTCTATACATATAACGTATCCGCTCCCATTCGTCCTGATCTCACTCTCTCTCTCTCTCTCTCTCTCGCTCTCTCTCTGGCCGGTAGAGAAAACGTGTGTGGGCGCGACGGAATATTGGTCGGCCAGCTCTGTGACGAGAGCGTATTAATTATAACTCTGGTCAGAGGAACGTCAAGAGATGCTTTTGCAGATACCTACGATAAATTGTCGGTTTACCAGCAAATCTCATTTCCAAACCCCGCCATTTTTCCGCTCGTTTGTCCACGCCCATCGTCCAGAGAACAACGCTCTCTCCAGCGCGCTTCACACACACTCAGACGTAGACAGACACAGACAAGCAGATACACACGGCTATTCCCTTTCCTTTACTTCAGTTCGCTCTCCGGCGACCCCCCTGCACGCCCCTCAGGTGTCCATATACGCAGGTGTGTGTGGAGCAGCGCGTGTACACGTGTACAAAAACGCGCGGCGTGCAGCACAGTCCGACGACTGTCGCGTGCACAAGAGCGCGATCACGGCGAAAGGGAGAACGCTTTTATTCAATAATAGAAACGTCGGCATTTACTGTCTTGTCACCATTAACTGGGTTCCTCTCTTCTCTCATCTGTTCGGTCCCGGGACCAGAGAGAGAGATAGAGAGAGAGAGAGCTCGGATACGGTTGACGTGATGGGAGAGACGATATTTCTGGAAAAGAGACGCACCGCGCTCGATGCTGTTATTACCTGTATCCATTCCCGGCGGATCTTGATACGGGCCTTTTTCCGAGATGATCGAGAGTTAATTTGTTACTGGGATTTCACGCTCGGCATCGACGAACGCGACGCGTCCGCGTTGGGCTGCGGGTTTCGCGCGTTTCTGACAATTTTTTCACTCTCTCAAATCGCATTTCTTAGGTAAAAAAAATAGCTTATTACAATGTAATAACATAAAAAATTGCTTAATGTACACCCACGGTAAAACCTACAGGTGTAACTTTCCTCTTAACAGGGAAAACGTCGAAGAAATTCGGTTTTTATTGTTTTTGGCAATGATCTCCCACAACAAAAAATCTGAAAAAAATCGAGGACACTGCCTTTGATAGTAGTTTATCAGGGAACCAAACAGCAAAATAGCATGTTTTCATATTTTCGAGAAATGTGCATTTTTCCGAATTTTTGGGGGTTTTTCATTTTTTACAAACACAGTTTGCAACAAAAAAATCTGAAAAAATTCTATAAAATGCGCCTTAGGCCACGGAATATGCCACATTTTTTTCAGAATTTTAGAAAGCACCAGAGAGCGGAAAATGAGCGGAAAAGCGCGAAATCTATTTTACCCCATAACTACCCTCGCAGGCAAGCTAGAGGGCTGAAATATTACTCAGAAGTGTTTTTCTTGGTCAGCTTTCGAATGGTTCAATAGCCATTGAAAAACCTCTAAGGGCAGTTTTGACCATACTAATCGGCTATGCCCTTATTTCCACAATTACGGCGTGTCTCGGTCATGAGATTCTCACGGTAAACTCGTAATAAAATCAGATTTCACGTTCGATGCCCGACAGACCTTAGAAAATGAAATCAACGATGAACATTAAAATGTAAACGTTACAAGAAATAGAAAGGAGTACGCTCGCAAAATCTTCAAATGAAATGTATTCCTGCTTCTCTCGCAAGCATCGCCGACAATCCTCCCTCCTTCCTCCCAAGGTGAACAGGTAATTAATCCCGAAACTCGAAACGAAAGAAACATTAAGCCCGGCTCCCGCAAAAGTTCCAATAACCGCCCCCCGTCGAACTTTCATCGGCAACAATTCCGCAGCGCCAACATCCATCCATCCATCCATCCATCCATCCTCCTCCTCCTCCTCGGGACTCATCGATAGTCAACATCTCACGATAGCCCGAGCAATTTCTGCCCGAAGAAAATTCTCATCGATATCGCCTTAATTGGGGGGAATTCGTCTCGAGAACACGATCCCACGTAGTCGCTGGTTAATCAAACGGCAGCGCAAGGGTGTACGCGTCTCGACGGGGGGAACACCAACGAAGAACGCATGGATAGATCAGTCGCTCTGCGATTGCACATACCGACGGTCCTACCTTATGCATCGATCGTACAGGTTGGAGAGCCGATCGATCCATCTTGGATCGGTCCGCGGATTGTCATAAAACAATTGACCAGCGCGCGGTTCTGGATTATCGCGATCGCCTAGCGGCCGCCCGTAAATACTTCAAGATCGATCGGAAATCGCGAGAGTCAAGAGTTTAGCGATCCGACGGATCGAGGACGGAATTGGAATGGCGGTCCATCAGGATTCGCAATATAGCGAAAGGGGGGCAACAGGCAGAGTGTATCGAGCGAGTGGCGTAACGGAAAAGGCATCGGCCGCCCGGAGCCAGAGAGATGATCGTTTCCGTAATAAAAATCGTCAACCAGATCGTAGCTCACGTTCTACCGATACACCGGGGCCACTCCCTGTCGGCCAATCAGAGCCTCCCGTTCCCCGCTTAATGTATTCAAATGTAAGCGGTAGCAGTGTTTATGTCTTGACATTGCAAATTGTGCCGGCTAGGCCATAACTTATAGTAATTGCTGCGCGCCGGAGTAATTATTTATACGCGTGATATAGAGTATAGAGAGAGAGAGAGAGGGAGAGGGAGAGGCCCCGGTGCTCGTGGTTATTCAGCGCGCGGGTATCTGTATCTCCGCGGCTATAATTGTAAGCGTGAATATCGAAAAGGGGCTCAACGGGCCGCGATATTAATCTCGCACGGCGCGGTGCGGCGCGCGCGGACGAATCGGCGACTTCGATGCCTCGCGCACGGTCGCGAGACGCTAGACCGACTCACGGCGACGTGGAAAAATTGTCGTCGTTTTGAAACGGTGCTGGGCAAATTGCTCGGCAATTGGTCCTGGAATCGTTGCCGATCATTTAGGGAACGTGCCAGAGACCCTTCTTCTCGAAGGAGAAGTTGAGCTCATTCGCTTCTCTCGAAATCATAATCGTCGTCTAAATTCTGTTAAACACGTGGCCATGGTTCGCACAATGCAATTATCTGGACACTTGTGGACACTTCTGGAGATTTGTTACTCAACTATTCTCTGCAGGGTGTCTCGGAAACGGGCGGTTCCCGACTTGATTCGAAGCGACATTTTCCTTTTGCAAAGTGTCCGCTGGGGCTTCGTTTAGGAGTTATTAACGAAAAATCACGGACCAATCAGAGCGCGGCCACAGCGGGCGAACTCTGGATCGTCCAACGGCAACGCGACGCTCAACGGTCGTCGAGCCCTATAGCTGAGCTCTGATTGGTCCGTGTTTCTTATTAATAACTCTTAAAAGAAGCCCCGGAGGACTATTTTGCAAATCACCTCAGGAACCGCCCATTTTCGGATGTTGAAGGACTTTTAAGACACCCTGTATAACGGGATGGTCATCGAAATTCACAATCGAAAGTTTTAAAAATCGATTTTTCAATAACAACGGCCAGTTTATATTAGACTAACAAAATTGTACCGTTCTATCGGTTGATGGTGCAATCTACATATTTGCGCAAATAACTATTTTACGCAGCTCAATAATGAATAATGAAGCTCTATTTTCAGCAACAATGCAGATTGATGTTGATTTTACATTTGAAACTGGAAAAAAGATCCGAAGTTTCTGTTTTAATTGCCTGCACTAATGGAAAAATGATATGGAAGAATTTTTTTAAATAATAATCGTGCGATGCACAACACAAATCCAGAATATTAACCTTGTTGCGACAATAAAAAATTGTCGAAACATATTTTTACACAAACAGAATACGCTTCTCTTACTTAACAATTCTAATTTAACCAAAAAAATGAATTTTTGTTATTAAGAAATATTGCTTAAAAATGGCGGGTATATTAATCGCACAGCCTGTACAACACTACGATTAAACAGCAATACAAAAAACTATTGTTTCATTAAGCCACGCAGCCGAATTTTTCAACTCGCGTAACCGGGATAAATGAACGTGTAAATTTTTACAGAATTTTTTTAATACGGACGACGAGCACGCGTAATAATTACCATGAATGGCTCACGCGAAAAACAGATGCGTTGCATGCAAGACTAATAAAAAATGGAGATCTCGGTCGAATAAAAAAAAAAAAACAAAAAAACCACAAAAACTTCGTCGTACAAATTGAATAGTGCGGACATGCAACCGTATAAACGTTTCGTAATTAAAATTTGTGTAAGTGCGTTCGAGGTTTTCATTTTTCGCCATTAGACCGTAATTTTCGAAAATGGCGAACGTGTAAATTGCGTCCCACAAATCAGCCAGTTAGACACTGCCCGCTGCCCGTATATACAATAAATGGGCTCCTACTCTGAATGCATAAAAGGCGCGAGCCCCCCAAAATCGGAACAGTTTATTGATCCCATCTAAATAAAAAAAAAAAAAAACATGGCGCGCGCGCGTGGACTGAATTTGCTTTGATGCACTTTGCGGTGCACGCGGAATGAGAAAATATGGCTCCATTAAAAAAAATCCGTGTAATCGTAACTTTTTTAATGGAAAAAGCTATTCAGACAGTTCTTTTATTATTGTTAGTTGTTACCGGCTAAACACGAAGATATTTCCGCGCGGAATATTCCCGTAACATATCGATGGTACTTTTCAAACTCCTGCCAAGAGTAATTATCCCGTTATTTTTACCTGCACGATTATTCTCCATTTTGCCACGCGATTCGCTCGCGAAGAAAACAAATAAAAAACGAACCAAACGCAGAATTCTAATCGTATAAAAGTCAACGATTCGCTCTCAAGAACTCGTTCGAGGCCGTTCGCAAAAACCGACTCTGAGAAGTGTGCAATTTTCTAAGGAAATTCCGGCTACGTTTCGCGATACAATAGTGCCGCCATCTCGCATCGCACGGGCGAACTATCGCTGGCGAAAAAAATCCTGCAACTCTTTTTTTTTAAAAATGGCCACGTTTCCCGAGCGAATCGAACGCGAGAAAAAAAAGTTCTTCGGAAATAATAGCAAGCGAGGTATATCCGACGAGTGGCAGAGCTTGATGGCTGGCGCGTTTCAGACGTTCACCGCGCCTCGGGGATCCCTCTGGATGGTAATTTTTCTCCGCGATAAATCATCGTCGAAATTAAGAATTTCGGCGACTTCGCCCAGAAGAAATCTGCTCCTCCCGTGCAACGCTAAGGGCGGACCGGCGCAAATTTCACCGGTGTCTGTCGATAAATCAGTTTAAGCATTCAGCCGATGAGAAAGGGGGTGGTTTTGCGGTGTAACAGGTGGTTGAAATTCTCATTCGCCGCGCCTTTTTACTCCTTTATCGGCAAAAAGGGAAAGAATAAGTTCCAGTTTATGAATCGGAGCGCGTTTAACGCTTCTTAAAAGGATAAAGCCGCCTCCGGACGGCTTTTTCCACCCGGGGAAATTGCCGAGTCCTTTACGAGGCCACGGGACATATCGATAGACACACCGCACGCACACATACACACACACATCGCCGCGTCGTCGCTTTTTCTTTCACGGTGTTTTTTGCCGGGCGGATTTTTTGCCGAGATCATCCTGTGAAATCAAATGAAAATTAATCGAACCATCGTCGGACACGTTTTACTTCGACTTCTTTATTCTTGGAACATTATCACAAAACTGGCTTCGCTTGGCCGATCGTTGTTTCATTGACAAAACACCACGCAAACTCTTACGGCTACCGGTACAAATTATAAATAAGGTTCACGTTTATTTACATAGGTTATTCGCGTATCCGTTCGATACAATTGTTAAAGCTTGCAAAAGTCTTCGGATATTAGGATTACAGAAGTTCTGCCGAAGCATTCTCAGGTTTCTAAGTAACACCTACCTCTTGCGCCCCTCGATTCTTGGACGCGTTGCCTACCGGATTTCAATGGTTTTAAAAATGTCGCAGGCTCGCGGTTCTAAGATCTTTCAACGCATTACTTCAGCGGCGTTCATTCGATAGATTGTAAACCTTTTTCTCAAAGACTCGTGAACAGTAATGGCGATTTTGGTCATGAACCAACGAGCTACCCTTAGGAACGTGAGCTAACCGTTGCGATTAGTTTCTCGAAATAAGATTTTCGGGTTCAATTTTCCTACAGTCATTGGAGATGAATCTTCCGGTAATTATTTTATTAACAATCCGGTAGATAACTTGCGAACCGTACAAATTAATTAACTAAACGCACTTACACATATCGAATGCCTAACTATGCTAACATAAATTATAACAAGTCTTGGGTCCGACGCAGACAGCGAGTCGCATACTCTACCATACACACCTAACTGTAAACTAAAATTAATTATTTACCTAACGCTATCTGGCGATTAAAAAAGAGGCAAGGGATCCTCGTTCAACACCACCCAACATACTAAAATGCCCACATAAGAAAACTCGCTCGTCTGCTCTGGACATACGCTTAACCTAACGCAGGCACTATGTTACTCCACACTCCCATCGTCGTTGTCATCATCATCATCTTAGGATACTTTCTCACAGTCAAACTTATCATAATTATTTGTACTAATTAATCTAGAGTATTTTCGCTTGTACGTCTCGCGCGCGCGAATGATATACCGTGAACGACAATCTCGGAATCACCATGGTCTCCACATATCGGCGTTCGCGGCCGAAGGAGCGGCCACCGCAGCAAATTTCAGAGGATTAGGATTAGAATTTCTATTAGTCGAGCAAGTCGCTCTCCCCGACAAATCCTCCATGGTGCCCGGTTGATCTTCCCCGGATTTTGGCGGGGCATTAGAAGAATCCACGAGAACCGTGGAGCTGATCGATTCCTGGTACCTAGGTCTTTTATCGGAGATTGCTAGAAGTCCATCGGAATGATGCCTCTTCAAGGCTTCCCTCCTGGGTGCCAAGTGACCGGATCGATTGTAGGTCTTATCGGTGATCACCGACAGCGGTTGTCTTAGATTCGCCACGATCCCGCAGCCGTTGAATATGTCCGACGAGTCCGCTGTATCCTTTCTTGGATAGCTACCGTCCAGCTTGGGCTCCATGAAGACGGGTGACTTGCTGTCGCTTGTGGAGCTGATTTGCGGCTTCTGCGTCTCCGGGGACGAGGAGAAGCTCTTCGAGGAGGCTGGGCTCTGCTCGGGTATCTTGAATCCGGACCGATGATTGGGCGAGTGCGCCTGGGGATTGTGTTCGGTCATCGACTGATGATCCTCGCCGAAGCTGGACGTGGACGTCGACGGACTCAGCAGCGGACTCTGCGGCCTATGAACGGCGGTGAATGCCGACGACTGGCCGATCTTCGAAGACTCGGGAGCCGGTGGAAAGAAGGGAAAGTTCGCCGAGATGTTGGCCGATTGCGGTACCAGCAGAGCCAGCTCGCCGGTAGGCAGTCTGCTAGGTATCAGCTGAACGCCGTTCGGTATCTGTATCCTGGCACTTCCGTTATTGTTCTCGTCGCCATTCTGGAAATCGCTCTGGAAACCGACCTTCACCTCCGGATAGAGGCGTTCCGGCATGTAGGGCACGTAGTGGCTGTAGAAGGGCGCCATTTGCTGGAGATTACTGACGCAATTGTTCAAATGTGATACCAGTCGTTGCTTGACAACCAGGTCGACGTTCTCGAGGTGGCTGACGTACCGCGATACTTCGGTAGCACATTCAGAAAATCCGGTGCGGAATTTCGTTAACACCGCCGGATCGGTAGCGACCGCCGTGCTCAATTGCTGCCGCTGCACCGTCTGCAAATGCTTCACCGTCATCTCGAGGATATCGGCCTTCTCGAGCTTCGAATGCCTGGTCGGCTGTAACAGAAACGAAACCCCGTTGATAATCTTTCGCGTTCCCGCCGACAAAACAAAATTTTCCACTTAATCTCTATCGCGCACCGATCAGGACCGAAAAATCTTACTAAACATTTTTTCTTTTCAATTTCGAGAACGAAAACTATTCAAGGGTAAAACTTGTCGCTGGCTCTCGATCGATAACGTCGGTCGCTGTTTCGACAGCAGTCGCACCGCGGGGACCTGCTTTATCCACTGACGATGAAACAGAACCATTCCCGAAGCGGGAAACATCGTTCCCAGCCTGATCGGGGACCAGTAATCTACCCTCGGGGTGCAGAAACTGTCAGGCCTGTAGGCAAGCTCGAATATTCGGTTGGAGTAACGCACGCCTGCTTCTGCTGTCGTGGACACCATCGATTACGGAAGCAGTGGGAATTTTGAAATTGCAGGGACAGCTCGGGGCCTAGACAGGAAAGCCCTTAATAAGATTCAATGTCTGTGGGGATCTTAAGTCTGTGTCCAAGAAATCTGTGACGCCTAGGTAACGCCCACGTAATTGCCTCGATACGACCTGCCACCTTAATAACAGCGTGGTAACTTCGGTAGCTAGTGCGAGCAATTTCGTAGTCCCCCCGAGGCTACCGCGGTCCCATTCTACACGCGCGGTATAAACTACCTCCATCATTTTTATTAATTCCTCTATGCAAATGGTCTTTGACGAACGCGTAAGAGATTGTTAAAAAAAACCGGTGATACGAATTACATAAAATCGCGGTGGCTAAAAGGTGCAGCATGTTACTGTCTGCTAAAAGGGCGGTCTGTTACAAGATCCGCAAACGGGAGTCCCATCGTGGGAACCCGTTAGATCTTCGAGAGGCATCCTGGAAACATTTTTTCGGACCAGAACGCCAGCCTAGCCCTTTCAGTATTCTTCGGATTCCCACTAGCCTTTTAGGGATCAATAACTCAATACCGATGCAGCTCTACGAGCTCGAGATTCTATTGTGCCCTTTCTACGACACGGTCCTCGGGCTCTGGATCAGCACGGTGCTCGCATTTTTATGGTAAACTAGCGGTCACCTTCGAAATAAGCGTGGGAGTCGAAGAAGGGATCGGTTACACAGCCTATTGGGATGCTTCTATCCCATTATTCGCCACGAAAACGTGCTCCCGAAGAGGATAGACTGACTTAAAAATCGCTAACAGGTCCTCCTCACCGATGTTTGCTCCCCGGACGGCCATTGTCCAGAGTGAAAATTCATTTTCATTTCGACGAAGAAACCAATGAAAACGTTCAAAAAGGTGTGATCCTAATTTATCGAATTGTCGATGGAGACTCGGAAGAATTGATTGATTGATCGAAGGAAGTCTCATTGATTACTCGACGCCGTGAGAAAACAATTAAATAGAGAATGCAAGGGACGAACAATGATTGAAAAACCATGTTTATTTGTAAATTGAAGATTAGCCTTGCGGGAAAGATGTCGAGGGGCCTGAGAACACGGAGCAAGCTTGGGAAAGAGGAGAACCGACGCGGAAATCGAATTTCCCGTGAGGCGAATACGACACTCGAGATTTGGAGGACCGACACCTGCTGAAGGATCGAGAGACGAAAAGGCGAAGGCGTCGGGCATCCCCCGATTTTTTTGCCGATCACCGTGGTCCTCGCGATGCCTCGGATCCTTAAAGATGATACGGTCAACAAAGGGAGTCTGTAACCCGAGATGAGATTCTCTTTTTCTCTCTCCCTCTGCCTCTCTCTCTCTCTCTCTCTCTCTCTTCGTAATAATTATTTCGAGGTTCCCACGAACGCGGGGGGCGTTTCGTATGGGCGAACGGGACGGACACTGGAGCGAGCAGGTAGCGGAAGTCATCTGGACGAGGAGAAGAGAACGGTGAGAGCGGCTAGCTCTCGTTATATTCCTGTCGGAGAAATCAATCTCGATGGATCGTGTTACCGGAGACCGGAGTCCTCGTATCCTACGGCGCTGCGGGAAAATCTCGCGGACGATGTTGGAAAATATTTTTCAAAATTCGACACTTTGTCCAAGCTTTTCGAACAAGATCGTACAGAACCGAAACGAGTGAAAACGAACGCCGTGGAAATGACATGCAACGAATTAAGACGTTAATTTTGCCGAGCAGCGAAATTGGTTCGGATTCTTTTATAATAGCTCGCGTAGGGAGCGATGAGAGCGCGAATTGGTTAAAGTAACAAACGGTCAGATAAGGCATGCGCAGTAACCGCGTCAGATTGTTTCGGTGCTCTCGGTATAAAGGTCAAGAGTCGATCTTTTAATTAAACTGATAGGACGAGCTCCGGTTGCGGATGTTGGCTAGAACTGTTTGATCAGGCCGTCTCCTTTTTTCGAGCGCGCCGCTCCGTCCTCTGTCCCGTGTGTGTGACATGATTTGTTTTCGACTGTAGAATTGGGACTACGCGGTAGCAGGAGGTGGACGGGGTTTTGTTTTAGTGTTTTAGATGCCTTGCCGTGGGAACGGATGGTGGAAGAGCCCTCTGCCAACACGTAACCTCCGCCGGAGTCTCGACAATGGCACTTCAGTCCCCGAACCGAGTGGCAAACCAGCGTGCCCCCGGAGTACATTCCACTCTCGATCGGGTTTTTCGAAGCGATAGAATTTCGACGATACAAAATTTGCCAATTATCCACGGTACGCTTCCTAATCTCTAAAATATCGACCGACTAGAAAATTAGTTCTGACCATTCTGCCCGATACTCGTTTTGCAATTATACTAAAAAAAATGAAGCGGACCCAATCGATCGTCTCACATTTATTGCAAAAAGCCAAATGTCACGGAAACTTATCAAATGACCTTCTCGACATCGTTTTATTCCCTCCGTCAGCCTTTATCAAAAGAAAACGCGTCAGTCGATCCCCGAAGGATTAACCGGCCAATTCCAACCTACTAACCGTGACTTAAAAAACGAGAATAATTACGGGAAATCGCGAGAAATCCGTGAGATCACGAGATCGGTTGGCGCGCGCGTCTCGCACGTGTTGAATCGTCTGGCCTCGTGATCGATCGCGCGCCGCGTCGCGCCGGCCGGCCTCTCTTTTCGCCCGCAGAAATCTCGATCACGGGATTATCGACGACAGTTACGTGACGAAAATATTCGCCGGTAGGTGCCCGGATAGAAAGGCAGTCGCATATTTCCACGTTATCTCCGTGAACCGGGGATAACGTCACCAGATAAGTCTTTGAGATCGGTCACGTTCGCGGCGGCACGTTTCGGGCGCCGGCGACGACAACGTGGATTCCACGCGAGGTCTGGGATCATGCGGTCTCGTGCTATCGTCCCCCGGGGAGCTTTGCTGATGTCGTTGTTCCTCGTCAAGAGAATTCCGTCGGTCGTTTCACCGTGTCACGCGATTAACAGATTAAAACAGCCGCGCGCGCGCTAGACCCGCTCTATCCGCGGCCGACATCTATCGATCGATCGATCGCTGCGAAATCACTGTCATCGGGACACCGACCATCCTGTAGCGGAGATAACAGGCTCGTCGATCCCTCCCTCCCTCTCCCCGAAGATAAATCCCCAAGATCGGCTACTCACGTCTTTTTTCATCGCCTCCAGGATCAGCCCCTTCAGCTCGTCCAGGCACTGATTGATCCGCGCTCGACGACGCTTCTCCATGATCGGCTTGTTGCTCTGCAATTAGCAAATTACGAGCTTCAGCGATCGATACACACCGCCATGGAGATCCCCCTCTCGGGATCTATCGCCTCGTTATCGGATCGGGAATTACAATTGCTTGCACGCGATAGCACGTGGGACCGCTTTAGAAGCGATAAGCGTGCGAGTTGGAGAACGTAAGAAGGGGAGGACTCGACATAATTGCGGACCTCGCTTTGCTATGTTGCGTTGCGTTTACGCTCTGTTAATACCGTCGTGATGTTACAAGAGCTGGTATCAGGTGTGGAAATTTTCATTTGTATACGGTTTGTTAGTGGTCGAGGTCAGATTTTTGGATTTTTAGAGAACCTGAAGCTAGTCGAGATGAAATGCTAATTTTTAATGGTGTCTTCGCGAGATTCATATTGTTAGTGGCAATGCTAAGTAGTATGAACATTCTTTGAGAGACTGTCCACGGGAAACAAGTATACTAATTGTGAGTAGATAAGAATTCTTTACATGTTTATTTAAAGTGAGCATTGATACATATTTTATTCGTTACTCGAGAATGATAGATTTGATCTGTTCGAGATGTCTCTCAAAATCTATGATCGTCATTCCTATGAAACATGTAAATTTATTAATTACCTAATTTGTAAATTTATTAATTTCTGTTAAACTGTAGTACGCCCTCGACCCTTTCTAAGAACCCGGAACGACCAGTAATTAAACAAATGACAACCGTCAACACAACGGAAAAATTGCTCCAAAATGGCAAGGGGGATGAGAAATGAATATTTACCCTTCGCAGCTCAGCCTTGGTCATCCCGGACTGCGTGTGAGCGTCCGGCTCATCCTCGCTGCCGGACATCTTGTAATTATAGTAATCCACCATTAAAGCACCAAGTCGAACACTTTCAAGCAATATTTCCACCGATATCGGCACAGGGAATTGTCTCTTTTAAGTCCCTCGCGATCGTTGACAACACGTGAACTGAACTGACTCCACAAACAATCCTGCACGAGTCCTCGACATTGAGGAGGTACGGTGTTGTCCTGTACTATACGGTACGATATTGTCGAAGATTTTTCAAGCACTGACGGTTGGGGAAGATCGCCGGTAGCCGGCGTCGTCCCGCTTGGGGTGTCGAGGGTAACTGTTTGACGTTTTCGATTTCGAAGACCGCATGCCGATGCACTCGCCGCGGCTCGGAGTGGGGTGTACCGTGAACCTGGAGTGGGGCTATGGAGTACCCTTGGGGTGGGAGGTCCTCCTGAGACCTGTTGATGTGTGGGAATTCACGCCGTTCTCGGGACGAGGCGACATAGTCTCCTCGAAATTCGAGTCTCCTCTTTCGTACTCCTTTCGCAGTTTTACTACGCCTTCTTTTTTTAGCAAGCCGGTAGAGCATAAAGCTGGTTTTGTGCCAGCTATTTAATAAAGAGACCGAGTTTATTAAAAAAAAATCTACTTTGAACTTCGAAGAATTTCTAACAAAGGCTGGCTTCTTGTCGACAATTTATTCGGACGATGAACTAACATTTTTCTAGCATTAAAATTTCGTGCGTCGACTTGATATTTCATTTCGATCGGAATAATTAAAAGTTTTCCGAGGAATAAAAATTTAATCTCCTCCACAACGAGAGCAAAAATTCATGTCTTTTGACAAAAAAATTCCCCATAAATTTCCCCAACGCAATCGGCAATCTCGCTGTCACCGTGTGCCCCGTATGCGCTCGCCGGCGAGCAAGTAGTAAATGGTTAACACCGGATAAAAAATTAAAAAAAAAAAACGATCTTCACGATCTCCTCGCGAGCGTAAAAAGTTCAAGTACCGCGAAGACGATCTTGTCGGTCCGATTGCCGGCAAAGGCGAAGGCAATGGCAAACGACGACAGAGCAGATCGTGCGACAGAGAAGGGCCGTGTGCCGGACGTGTGTATACGTGCGTCATAAGTGTGGCTGGCGCGCGCAACGATGCATCGGATGCATACGGCTGCTAGTGTGGGGTCGGAGAGGAGGGGGAGAGGTGGTAGGATCGACGGGAGGGGTGAACACTGTGTGGGAATTCTTCTGAAACGTTAAATACTGTTTACTCGGGCCGCGCCGCACTGTTCTCGGCCCGTACGGTCTCATCAATGAACTCTTTCTTTCGCGCGCGCGCGGCGCGCACTGTTTTATAGAGGCAACGCCACGCCATGGGAAAACGCGATATCGAATTGCGCCTGGAATTGCAACTGGCCGGGAGACCTTTTTGCAACACCGTTTCACGATCACGCTCGGCCTTTGTGGGACTGTTTTATTCCTCTGTCAGCGAGCATTAGCGCCGTTACAGTTTACCAAAATCGATACGAAGCCCGCCTGCATAACGGTTACGGAATTTCTGAAAGGAGCGACACCGAATGATCAAATTTTCGTAGCGACGTCTACTATGAATATAAATCGGTATATTACGTATGAATATCGTATAAAAAGCACTAGCGGCTCGTGGCTAAAATTAGTGGGAAGGGTGCTGCTCCAAAAAATTTTTAGCGTTTGTTGTAAAATTGTGTAAATGGGGGATGTACGTAAAGAAACAAAGTACAAACGACTGGATATATTAAATATTATCGATAATACCAAGTGGAAAATAGTGGAAATAGGGGGGTGCTGCAATCCCACAGTGCCTATGAGCGAGCCACCAATGACGAAAAGTACATTTACAAGATCGGGAGCAACGACCGTGAAATTGTTAGTATCAAAGAGCGAGCATTAAAATTATAACACGAGTTTCTAATGTGTTTCAGGGTTCAACAGTTGTCCATAATCGTCGACGGTATTATTCATGACAAGCGGCACGCTTATAGCAGCAATAACACCCTGTCAATAAACGCGGCGACCGAAAAAACGGACACAATGAAGATGAAAAGCGTCTGAACGGTGCGGCGATCCGTCCGCGTTTCACGAACGGCAAGCATGCAGACCCGAAACAATGAACGACGAACATTTGTTTCGCTTAAGGAATCACTGAACCATCATTTCTAGAAGTAATGGCCGCCGCAATAAACAGCTAAACCTTTATGGCCCGCGATTATTGCTCCGGGAAACTTTTACTTGCCGGAACCGGGCCGTAGCCCGTCACGAAGGCCGTTTTCTACGTTGTGCCACGTAAACGGTCCCTTTGACCGGTTGATTTATTTCACCATCTAAGCCGGGCTATATCCGTCGCGATTCCGGGACAGATACGAAAACAGCTTTGCGAATGAATGGAAATTCATTTTTTCCCCCGGACGAGCAGGTAATTTCTGTGATCGTTACATAGGACGAACAACTTTCACTAAGAAAAAAAATAATGCCACATGAAACGTTTCTAAAAACATTAAGAAATATTTCTCACGATTCGAAGGATTCAAGTTTCCTCTTTGCAACAAAAATTGACAGCTCGACAAAACGACCAAAAAAATCGCACAACAATTTTTAAGCAGCCGTTGCAAAGGGGAATTCAGAGAATCGAGCTGTTGTATCGCGCGGCAATATTTTGGTAAATAAAATACGAACGGATGACGAAAGCAGAGACTTCCGGCTTTGAAACGAACCAAGGTTCACGGTCGTACGATTTTTTATGAAAAAATTAGAGCAGCTCGGACAGCGCCGATTCGTCGGAAGATCGGAAATTTAGCGTTGGGGTGATTTTCGGAGGGTCGAATGAAATTGTCGTTTAATTAGTCGCCGGTGGCTCGTGTCGGTGTCTCAAGACTCTCAATCTCTCGGTCCGTTGTGATTACCGTGAATGATCGTGCGACGCGTCGTTGCGTCACAATGTGTCTCGCGATAGTTCCGCGATAAATCGGTTCTCGCGAGACCAGCTGTTCCCCCGTGGTCCACGGGACTTCCGCGTCGACACTCGGGGCCACCGGTACACACGAGCGTACGTACCATACGAGCCGCCAGATGCACGATCCACGCCGATCCAGCGTCGGGCCTCCGCGATTGAGAAATCAAGATCCAGCCACGATCGGATCACCGGTCGCATAAAGACCTGAAATTCCCGTGGGGGAACGAACGAGTTTCGCCGCTCTTGTTTCACCACGCTCTTTCATGTGCCTCTTGGATCGCCCTTCAGACGATCGATCAAAGATTAAGGGCGCACAGGAGAATACGGAACTCCCGAGGTTCGCGAATTTCGACCCTCGACCGATCATTATCGAAACGGATGTTTACGTTTGACTGGCTGGACGTCGAGCGCATTCTCCTTTTGATCGCGTTGAACGGCAAATATTCGCGTTTTCCACCCCCTAATGCCACGCGAGTGAGCATCTGTCGGGCGTGTTAAAATTTCCGAATTTATTTGTTGTCTCAGTTGACTCTCTGTGCTCGGTTTTAGGTTTGTTCGGATGACGTTTCGGAGAACGTCGGGCTGAATTTTTGTGTCTCATTCGTCGTCGAGTCCGTTACAGAAAAAAAAGATAAGCCACCCCAGTAAAACTAGGTACTTAATGGTTTTATTTCGGGTACCTACCATCAGTAAACCCATAATGTGCTACGTTAAACTACGTCTTTGTCCCTGGGACTGGTATATTATTGCGTAGCCATGGAGGGCTTCCCGAGCTACAAGAGGGCCCCGAAGTAAGAGCCCCCCGTGGCCCCTTCTCGCTCTCCTGCATCTGCAAACGCTGGACTCGGAAGTTCCGTCGAGGGTAAAGAGAGGCCGGCTTTCACAATAAAAACAGGCCGCGGCCTTGAATTTAGTTTTTAACTTATCGCCCCTGCTTTCGGCTATCGCGGTCCGCCGTTAATGCTCGTTATACCTGAGCTAGTTGTTCCTATTCCTCGACCCGAACGTCCAAATCCAATTTTCTAGTTTATAATGCAGAATTCGAATGTCCTTTGGCACGCAACATGTAATTCCTTCTTTAAACTGGACCAACGTGATTTGTTTTTACAGCGATTGAAAAAAGGTTTTGCAACAAATTTTCAGTCGGTAGATTACGCGATAGGTGGAAAACATTTTTGAGAGATTATACACACGATGAAGCGAAATTGACGAGACACGGCCGTCTGTGATCCATGAAAATTCTCGTCGAACTCCCATGTCCGATTCCCATGATCCACGATTTTCCCATAAATATTCCAGCTAGCTGTCATAACGGAAGGCGTTCGGTCAGATGTCGCGACCTTCTCATTAACCCCGTGAGGCTGAGACTGGCTCGAGCAGTTCGCTTGACCACAAACCTCTTGAGGAAGATCAAGAGGCGAGTCTAAATTTGGAACGCCCACCCTCTGCTTTGCGGCTCGATCTTGGGATACACCTGCAGCCGCCCTCGCCCTCGCCCTCGCGCTCACCATGGGATCCAGCAGGAAGGAAACGCTATCCCCGAATCTTGAAATCTTCGCTTCCGGCCCGCAAGAAGACCGGACCTTCGCCTAGTCTCACGGGGAACCTCCTCCTAATCGATTCCCTCAGCCTTGGTCCCGTCAGGTGTTCGAAATTAATTTCATTTCACACGATTCGCTCTTGCCTGGATCACAATCTCGCCTAAACGAATTAACGCGTTCAGGGTCTGGGCATTTAACCCTCGGACGCCAGGCCATTCTCTTAACAACGGATAATGTTTAACACCGATCACTGTTTTATTTATGAATTCTTCTATAACATTAATATTCGCAAGAGCAATTTCTGTTTCATAAATTAGTAAATTGCCAATTGACAGACCTGATAATTAGTGCGAGAGGTATTCCGTAATACTTTTATACAACAAATAAAATTAGGTCATTGTTACAATTCGTTTTTTTCATTGCGTAGAAATCGTGATGTCCACAGCTGCCCTGAAATTTGTTTAGGAGGTCTGGCATCTACAGAAATAGTGTTTTAATTGCTTCATTTTTAATGACGCTTCTATATTCAGTAGCCAGGAGCCCCACAGAAAAAAATGCGTGCGTGGGGGTCGTTTTTAGACGACATCTGGATCGTCGTCGCGGGGAAACGCCCGGATTGTGGAATACAGGAAAATGTAACTGGTTTATCCGTGGGAGTTCAATGAAAAAAATGTCTCGTCCGCCCGACAGACGGCATCATTTATTACAGCCGAGTATTTTGTTACTACGAGTGGGGCCCGCGATTCTCATGAATTTTCCTTCTGACAAAAAGTTGTGCTCTTATGTGCTTTGCATTTGCTCGTGAAACTCCGCGGTTAATAACTAATGGGTGTTTGCAAGTGCATGGTTTGCATTATATTTGAAAATAAATATTGTTATTTTTCTTTAGTATAAGGTTTTATGTGTCCTATTTCCATATAGTGTTTTATATTGTTTTAAGTATTGCGTTGTATAATACAATATTAAAGTATATTGCGTTTTCAAAGTTGCCGCCAATTCTTGCCTGTTTGCTCATTGATCGATATCGATTCATAGAACGTCAACCTTATATATGTCATAGTCTCTGGTTTGCTTTTGAACGCAAATGGTCTCAGTTTCAAATCTGCCAACATGTGACCTAAGTGTGTTTAGTGTAACTCAATAATTTGTAATTTTGTCCTTTTCATGTTTTTGATACAGCAAGTATGTATTTTATTTTGTTTCCGATATTTTCATAGGAAATTACATAGCTGTTGTTAATAAAAAAATTTAATTCGTTATTAATCTTTCGTTTGCGTATTTTCAGACGCAAAAATGATTCTTTGAAAAAGATCCACATAGGGATCGAAACGTAAGAAACATGTTTAAATAATTGCACATTTGTTGTTTTTTTTTTTAAATGATCGAACCTTGCGCCGATATCATTTATGTTATATACTTAAATTTCGATCGAGAAGAATTTATCTACTATTAATAACTAATGTTGTAAATGAATAAATCGAAATCGGTGTTCTTTTTACAATTTTTGCGATACGTGTTTGAAAATCTATAAAAAACAAAATACGCGAACATATTTTTACCGACAAACATTTGTAATAACCCTTGTAATAAAAAATAAATTTATCTTTATCGCGAGGGTGTTTTCGGTCAGCGAGACGAATTTTTTCGTTGCGAAATGAAAGTTTCATCGTCCTTGCGAAATAACATTCACGGAAGTGGAGAAAAGTATAATTTACACTCTTGCGAAATCCTACTGACTATAAACGAGTATAATGCCGTCCACTAGAAAGTAGCGGGCGTGAACGGTGAATTTGACAGGCGGCAGCCTGTACCCCATATGTCGATCGATCCGTTCGACAGTAACTTGAAGATTTCACGAACAATGCTCCTTCAAAATCCTGATCGTAAATCGAAAGTAGCCCATTCACTCGAATTGGGTCAGTGGGTCGTGCCGCTGGGAATCGGGTCGTGTGCTGGACACACGCGAGGCAAACGATTACAATGGATCAGGCCAGGTAACTACATTTCGAACGTGTTAGATTCGGCAAAAAAGAAAAAAAATGAAAAATTCGAGAAAACTAATTTGCCGGGACGCGACACGTGGGTCACGGTAACAATTATTTTCCTCGAAATAGAAAAAGGCATATAGGTTCATTATATCCGCACCGATTATCCCGAGCAGACCAAACTCCTCGATTCCAGAAGAGCAACACCCCGTTGCACACTCCATACCCGCAGCTACGTTTGAAGAAAAAAACCTTATCCAACCCCCCAGCGAGCAGGGTGTAGGGTAGCTGGACCTGGACGCAGTTGCGTCTACCCCTTTGGAGGCTAGATGCTTGCAGTGGCCACCCTATTCTGTGCCCCCTCCTTTTCCGGAGAGCGGGCCCCGTTCCTTGGCTCTCGCAAAAGTTCGTGCCGAGCCCTGCCTCTACCGTGGCGCAAGGGATCACCTGGCGACGGTTCCCACGTTTCTGCGATTCGCGTTTCGCTTCACCCTTTTCGCCTTATATTCCTTGGTCGTGTCGTCGTGTCGGTGGATATTCCTGGGCCCATAATACTGCACGGAGGAAAACGGTGATGGAAGGGACCTAAAAGGGACGAGAGGGGCGGGGGACAAAGGGGCGGCAGGGGGGGGGGCTAGATCGGGCAGTGGGGGCAGATCCTTTGGTCGAAAGAAGAGAGGATAGAACGAGGAAAGAAAGAAAGGTGGAAAGAAAAGAAAACGAGCCGTGCCTCGTGCATCTATTATGGGGGCCTGACTGCTATGGTGGCGCGCGTGGCTGACACACGAGGGGCCCGCGATAGGGCACCGGGAGCGCGACGGCGGTGGCGGCGGCTGCGCGGCGTTCGACGTTTTATTGGGAAGGGAAAAAGAAAACGGTGCTAAGTCGGAGCCCGCCGGACCCGTGCACCGGCCCAGGTATGTATTTGCATAGAAAGGCTGAAATTTCGTGTCCCCCCGACCTCCCCCCGTGACTAGGCCGTAACTGTTTCGTATCCCGGAGATCGTGGGAGTTTTTAGGCCCTTGTGGTAATCCTTTATACGACTTGGCCTGGCCCGCGAACGAGGAATTACCCGGTCCCCAGTTTATTGTTTTATGCCTGTTCGTTGGAACCTTGACACAACGGGCACCGGGAACCAGAATCCTCTCGTCGATGGCAGATCGATTTTAAAATGACGATCGCGCCTAGGAGAGGAGCGTCGGGGAACACCTGGGAGACTTTGACTGACTCGTATAGTAGACATTTTGGTCGGTACCGCAGCTAGAAAACGCTCATGTTACACCGATCAGTTCGGATAATCGAGGTTCTACTATGTCGCGAATTAAAGAAGTACATACGATCCGAATTATGCCGTGTTTGGTATCGTGTCAAACAGAAATGCCTCAGGAACGTGCCTGTAGAATTAATAATGTAGCAGCTAAACAACGTCCGGAAAAAGACAGCGTCCTTTCCTCGCCTTCGAGTTAGCCGCGGCCCAAAAGACCACCTCAGGTTAACGAACCGACTCCCGCGAAGACAACGGACCGGCCATACATATAATAAAAGCACGGGAAGTAATGATAGTATTATAAATTTGTTCATTATTAGACAAGGAGAAATAGACCGCGTCCTTCTCCTAGTCACCGAGTGAACCGCTATAAAGAAATAAAAGCGACGCGTGCAAATCGACAGGTTATCGAACCTACGACCGCGAAGACAAAGGTCCCGCTTCTCACCCCGCTCCACTGCGAGCAGGTATACAACAATATCACGCAACAGCGCGACACAGATCATCGAAAGTAAAAAGAGCAGCCAATTGTGAGCGCGATTATAAATTGTATTTTGTTAGATTTTGCAAAGTTAACGGAATTTCCAGAATAATAATTTCGGAAAAAATTCCCCCAGACCGAAGACAGACGACGACAAACTGCAAGTTCGGTCAGTTTCGGGTCGTCGATTGTTTTCCGGCTGGCTGAGAATTATAAAAAAGGACTCCGTCCAAGAGTATTATGAGCAGAGTAACTCAATCTTCCGAACACATCCGGTGCCACACAGAAACCACCGAGCTAAATATCGAGGCCGAACCGTGTTGTATTAAGAATCTGTTCACAAGTCCGTTAAAATCATTCAGCGGCTGATCTTTAGGGAACACGATCTGTTTAGTCTTCGGTGCGCCGAAGTGTACCCTCCTCCGTGTTCTTTCCATGGGACCAGCGCAGCGGCAGCATCGATAGCGTGCTTCGACGAACGAGCGAACAGTAATCCGTGCGATGGGACCGGGATTGTTTTTACATTGTCTTCCTAACTGCCTTCGAGGAACACTCCGATTTACGGGAACGGGTCGCGCTCGCAGGTTCCTCTCTTAAATCACCCTTTCCCGTTTCCGGTGGCCTCGCCGGAAATGGCTGGCGAGGGCCATTGATAGGAGGAGAAGAACCTCGCCTAATCCCAATTTTTAATTATAGCACATTGCGCTTCTTCGGATAACATTCAGCAATTTTGGCGCCGTTCACAGTAATAATCCTTCAATCTGCAATCTGCCCGTAAAGTAAATCAATTGATTGCCCGGAAATGCAAAAATCTCATTTTGGTATTTATATAATTCTGTTGAACTTCGTTTAGAAAATATGAAATGATCTGAAACCAGAAATTATTTTTGTCAGATATAAATAGCTGAAAAATGTGAGATATTTCTTGAGAATAATTATTAACGAGGCGGCTTTCAGGATTGACGTGGTCCTTTTCTGGGTCCGCCAGGCACCGGCAATCCTTTGCGCAACTTCGTTACGACACCTCTCATCCCGGGCATTCTCCTCTCCAAACAACACCTAAACTAAGCTGCCAATTTTCAGTAACAAAAGGGCATCTTGGGGCCCAACGAGGGGGGGCCATCCTGAGTGGTGGGGCCCCGAGCTGATATCGGGAGCGAAGTACGGAGCCGAATACGTCCGAAGAGGTGGACGAAGATGCCCGAGAAGGATGGTGGGAACGCGTGGCGCGGTGTGTTCTCACCAGCTTGCTCTCTCTCTCCTTTAGGGCGCCTAGGAGCGCCGCTACGGAGCAAGGTTGCTGCCGCTATGACGCCGCACTTCTGCCGTCTCCGAGCTACACCAACCTGCCATAAGTTTGCCGCGAAATCCGTACCCGAAATGCCAGGCTTTGTCTCCTCTAACCTCGACGTCTTCGGTTCTCCAATTATCCCCGGCAACTTCCAGAACCGATCTAAAACAATATCGTAATCTTAACGTTAAAAAATACTCGAGAACCACCAATGTCTTTTTCGTAACTTATTTTTTCTAACTAGATTACAAGCAATATTTTTTAAGAAGAAAAGATAAATCGCTGAAGGATCAAAAAAATGCTAATCCACAGTCACCAAGACTGTCAGAGCCATTACGATCCTGACCGACCAGCACTTTCACCATCGAATCCGTCAATTATCTGAAATTAGCCCACCCAAGGAAACAGTTAGATCTTCCAGAATGCGAAATCGATCCTGCTCCTTCTAGATTGCACAGAACCTGGTTCGAATACATTCACAGGGTAGGCGATGACGCGGAAGACCATAAGCGAAATAAGGATTATAGCTCGCGTTTCATTGATATCCAAAAGACCATGGTCGTCGAAGAGGGGAGAACATTGATGGTCCAGCAATTAAAGTCGGATTGGTCGAGTGGTCTCCTTGCAGAAGCATCTGCTTTCCCGATGATGTGACGCGGCATTCGAACAATGGTGTTCCTTTTGAGCGACGATCGACGCGGCCCGTTTCTCGAAAAAGCTCGTCGCCGCAGCTCTATGCAAATGGCAGTCCCATCGGGGGACCTTCGGTGAAATTTGTCACTTCGAACGAGTTAGTTGACGCAAGTAAACCGGCTATTAGGCCCCGAGAAATCATCGCCGCTTGTTTCGCTGCGAGAATTCCGCATTGTCTACTTCCTCGGTGGCTCGGAGGTGACTGCGTACATATATGGGGAAATTGTGGACGAGGGAGCCCGCGATGGGTTAAATTTTATTCGGATTATGCACCATGAATAATAAGCGGGACATTGCGCGCTGGGAAATAGGCGAGAATCAGTTTAGGAAAATTTTGAACGATGTTGGAAAATCTTCGAAATTTAAACTGCGCAAGCGAAATCGTCTCTCATTTTTCTTCGTAATTCCGTGAAGCTGAAAACTATTGAGCAACGGTATTTTTAAATTATTTAAATTTTTTTTTTACTGTTTTGCATTTAATTTCCATTTGTTCCTGATTTCCTGACTTTATTGTTCGTTTAACAAAGAGAATCCTTGAACGCCAAGGTTTAGAAACTCCAGATTGCCTCGGTCGAGCATGCAGAATTGATAACTCTTCGGGAATTCCGGCGTCGTCATTAAACGGGATAATTGCCAGCGACGCCGTAATCGCCGGATCGAGAAACCGATTAGCGCACATTACGGTGTGCGGCTAATTACAGCGCAAATCCCAGTTAATCAGACAGTTCTTCCAAAGTTCCTATCTAGCGCTTCTTAGGGAAATTCCCCGGGACACACGTATTAACGGGAGCTACGTCCTCAGATCGCCGGCGCGATGGTACGCAGAACGAACGGACGGACAAAGCTGGGATCGTTGCATCAGCTGGGGCCAAATGTGTTCTCGTGCTCGTAGTTTGAATGTTGGGGTGATTGAACAATGGTCGAGGGGAAGCTCTTCTTGTAGGAGTCTTTGATTCTAGTCTTCGATGAAGGAGGATATCTCACCCTGGAATAACGGCACGCGCCAAACGACGACGATGGTCTGCGACCGATTTATTGATTCGTGGAAAGCAGCTGTTGCTTGGGAAATTGATGTTCTGCCGGGATTAAGGAGCAATATTTGCCCTTGCCCTTCCCCTTGCAGGACTCTTTCACGCGCGTATCGAGTCACTAATGTATGTTTAACACTAAACCTGCCTTTGCACTGAAAGCGATAAAAATGTTTTAGCACAGAAAAATGACAATGCTCTATTTATTTAGATTTTGTTCATTTTTTATATGAGCAACTTCATACTTTTTATAATTGTAAAATGAAAAATATAAAAGGGATCGTTCGACTCCTCGTGGTAGCTTTAGAATTGAAAAATCCGTAAAATAAACCTGGCAAGTTATTCGTCAAAAGGGAGCCTTGCGTCTTGCAAGGGTTAACAGCGAGGAATCGCGTTAAAAGAGGCAACACGTGTAAAACAAAGTCCTCGGCGTGTTCGGTCTTGGGGGAAGGAAGAAAATCCGGAAGCAGCGTGAACGGCAGCTCGTAGGAATCGAAGGAAGCAGCAGCAGGTGCACGGAAATGCCACCGATTCCGAGGCGTAGCGTAGGTAGCGCAAAATCGTCTAACGCGATCCCACGAAAACGGGGAATCTCAACGTTTCTGCCATATGACGCGGCGACGATAACGACGCAGAGGCGTCCCGGTACGCTGATCACCGGGCGCAAGAAACCACGACATCGCAGCTGCACAGAAAGAAAATCGATACAAGGACTTCAGTAGGTCGTGGAACGAGGCAGGTGACGTTGGTCGCGTGCCAGACTCCCCTTCCTTTAGCCGGTAAGAAAAGCATTTTGCGCAACCCTATTGTCCTTGGCTCCCTTCTTGCTCACGATTTGTGGTCCCTTTAACGTGGGCCCCAAGAAGACCGGGGCACCCTTCGGACGTCGTCAAGGGATTTCCCTCGGGATTCGAATAAGGGCCGCCGCCCTCCCCGATCTTCACGGAACGACATATCGCGCGTGCATCTTCAAACGATCCGTGCGTTCCGCTAGGATTGACTTTCGTCACGAGCCCGGACCATCGGAATTCGGACGACATTGATTTCATGCTCGTATTCCATTATCCTGCTAGTTGCGAGTTTCCAATATTTACTGGAAATATGTTCGACCTTTTCCAAAATCGTGTAGCAAAATTACCGATCGAATATTTTTGTTGAGCGAATCCAAGGAATTTCCCAAAACATATAAAGCCGTGCGTACAAGAATGCAAACAGCTGATTTTCGAAACGGTCAGGGCAGCAACGTCGGTTAGCCCGAGGCGGCGCGGCGCGACGCGGCGGCAACAGCAAAAATCAATTCAGGTAATAAGAACAGGAATCGCAAAAGGCGGACAGAAGAAACCGGGAGCAAGTAAACTGGTTTCCTCTTTGTCCGGTTCCCTGTGTCCGCAAATCCCCAAATATTTCGATAGCACGTTTCCTGGAGCTTACCGCCGAGGCTCGTCTCGTACGCGCGTATCAGCGAAGCACACGTGCTGTTTCGCATCTGTCTTTGGCATCTGCAATTTCCTCGAGTCCCACGACCCTTGCCCATTACTATTCTTCGTTGCGGATCGACTTACCATAGAAGAAAGGAGAGAGAGAGAGTGTGTGTGTGTGTAAGAGAGAAAAGGAATGATTACCCCCCCCTTCGACGTCACCGAGGGGATTCCGTGTGGGCACATGCTCCTGACGTCACGCGATGCACACGTCATGGTGACGTCGAATCCTCCAACGGGGGGTTTGAAATCTTAAGCAGAGCATCTGCAGGGTGCTTTGGGGGATCGAATGTAGAGAGAGAGAGAGAAGTTGTAATCACGGCTTGAGGAAGAAGAAGAAGAAGGGGATCGTGCAAGGAGAATGAAGTGGAATCGCGAGGGGTGCACACACGTGGGAAAACGGCACGCGTCCCTCTTTTCGCCCGGTGTCACTTACACCTGGAATTTTTCGGGCATTTATCAGTGCGTTGGCCTAAGTTCGCCTTCCCGCCGGAATTCCTTCGTGTGACTTCGCGTGGCATGGCGGGCCGAGATCGATCAAAGAGACGATTATTGCGCGCCGCGAGGGGCCCGGCCGTTCCGAACGGAACGTTCCTTCTTCCCTTTGTTTGCCGCAATTGTTAGGGGCCATGCCACGGCGTATCCTCGGGCAATGTTTTTTTTTCTGTCTTTTAAGCAGCACACGATTGCGCGTTTTGTTTTAACCGCGCGTGTGCTGCTGTTGCGATTGAGAATTTATGCGTTCGACACGTTCCAGTGAAATATTAACACGTTTTCCAATTTAATTCCAAGTACTTATTTTTGTCGTGGATATGCATAAAATCTGCGATCTATGTGCAACGATCAAACGTGAAATTGATCCGTCGGACGTGAAATGAGGATTTTTATTTCTGGTGTAGTAACGGTGTTTTCTCGCACCCCTTTGCAGAGCGTATGCCCGATGCTGCGTGTCCCCGATTCTTTCAGGACTAGGTTAATCTTTCGCAGCATGCAACGTACTTACAGCAGCTGTGACTGCAGACTTGTTATTGTTAAATTTAGGATTATGCAAAATATGCTGGAATGTCCTGCAGTTTACTAAAGTGGGGCATGCATTTGCATCTGAAGACGAGCGGTCTACTCTTTCGACCAGCAATTAGAAGATCCTCGGTACCTCTAAAGAAACAGGGTTAATAAGTTTCACTGATCGATTTGAAGCTGCAGCTGAACCTCCATTATATGGACCTTTCGCGCCTACGTACTTTGTTATTGTAACCGTTAGACGTTCAACCCTTATGATTCAGGAAAAATGGCGGAACAAGTGGCGCGATCGGCTATTCTGAAGATTCTTATTCCTGAAAAACTAACTTCTCGCTGAAAACGACAGTAGGGTATGCATACATGTAAATGTGCAATAAGATAAGGAATAGTGCTAAAAGAATCTGGTGTAAAAATCATAAAAACGTGTAATATTTCAAACAGTTGAAAAATTAAAAAATTTCAAGTTTATTTGCGTATGCGTATTGCAGTTTCATTGTGCTCTACGTCGAATAAAAATTACTGACATTATTTGCCTTGATGGCCACACATTGCCCCCATGATCGGTGTCGTCCACCATGAGAAACACTTTCCAGGTGGTTACACCGGTAAGCGAACGACATGTGCGTGATTATGACGCTATCGTTATGGGAATACCATCATTCCAATGCAGGACAGCTTTGTTTCTGCTATCTGTGGGTTTCGAAGGCACAATGGCGTACACGGAAGCCAATTTATCGAGCACCGCAACGTTTTTTTTTGGGGGGGTTCCTCAGACCACAAAACAATTTATATTCTTGTTACGTTCGATTGGCCAAAATAGTACATCATTAAATATATTTCGTTAGACTGTGGATTTTTATGCAAAACAAAATATAATTTACTGGCAAAACATATAAAATGGCATCGTGCTTGCTAGATAATACTAGGAAACTCGTTGATAAATACTAGGAAGCGTCTATGGTACCTCGAAGCGAGCAGGTGAGATGATACAATATTAATGAAATTTAATTCGTGCCTAATGAGAAGTAATTGCCCATTAATATACATTGTCGTGTGTTGGACCACCGTGAGAATGCGCGATGAGTTATCAGCACAATTCCCATGGACGCCTCGACACCTGGCAGAATGCAGTTGCTGCGGTAAAAGTTTCGTCCCTAAAAAAGACAGGGTTCCGGTCGTGGATTACGCTGGCGCGTACGTTCCGATAGACAATAATTGTCTGTTAATAACGTCCGGCGGGGAGCTGACGCACATGGCAAATAGTTTAACTCGTCGTGACAGATGTTATTAGAAGCGCTTCTGTCTTAAGAGTACGATCACAGGTTGCGTACAATTGTTTCTCAAAGACAATTTAATTTTTATAACTCTCTAAATTAAATTAATTCCAATATTGACGAAATTCATTTTTTGTACGATAGATGCAATAATTATTTTATGAAGCACATTAATATTTATCTAATGTACATTTTCTAGCGAATATGTTGATCCTGATACAGTCAATGATCAGAACCACCTATTCCGTTCCATAACATTTTGCAATATCACCTTCCCTCAGAACAAAATATATTATTCAACCTGGTTCATTTGATTATTTTATTAACATATATGTATATTATATGGTCTAAGGATCTCGTGGATCTAGTTCCAATATCTATCGTTCGTCAGCGCAGAGGGCGTAAGAAATTGCACAGACTTAGGACACAGACATAGGGTCAGTACAGACATTGCAAGCAATGCATTTTTCTGTCCACGGTTCTGAATTACCGACTCTGTAGAAAATGCTCCTGTACAATATCGGACCCTATCGAAATGGAGCGGTCAGCTAGTGAACTACATGGCGTTGCAACACAAACGGTGTGTGTCCGAGAATGCTAATTTTACAACGTTGTCACCTTTAAAAGTGCAATGTTGCCGCATTATATTCACACAAAAACCGTCGATGCTCGCATCGAAAGCGTTTGATCGATTCCTTTCCTGCTTGTCGGAGTTGTCAAAATTCAGAGACATATTGCTTCTTAATTTAAAATGTAGAATTTTCAATCATAAACACGATTATCAAACGATCATCTGAATATTTGCTGACTTATTCAAAAAACTTTTTAATTTTTTAATTAATCTAATAAACACAATTAACTGCAACTTAAATTGTCAAAATATAGTGAATTCTTATTTGTATAGGCATAAAAATGCCTGTTTTATTAAACTTGCAAGTCGTTATTTTAAAAGACAAGAATAATAAATACGTGTGCACGCATTAAATAATTGTAAAGAAAGTAGAGCATTAGTTTAAAATATGTAAAATTATTGCAATATACTTTCTTTAATAATACGAGCAACATAACAAAATTAATTTTACTATAGTTTGTATTTTTATTATTCATTCTTCGTAAATACTATTTTCTCTGTTCAAATATACGCGCCATATTCATGTATGACTTCCAAATCGTATTAAACATCCGTAGTAAAAATGAAGTATACGGAATATTCAGTTCTTACTAATACGCCTAAATTCGCGAATTATCGGTAACAGTGAGCGCGACACCGAAATGGTACGGGGGCTCTTAGAGCCCCCCGAAGCGTGGATAGAAAAGTCCATAAGCTGCAATGTCTGTACCAGAGAGGAAATACTGATCCTAAGTCTGTGTCCTAAGTCTGTGGAAATTGTAATTCGTCGGCGGTTTGTGTTGCAACGTCATGTAGTTCACTAGCTGACAACTCCATTTCGATAGAGTCCGCTTTTGTACCAGAGCACTTTCTATTCAGTCGGTAATTCAGAACCGTGCGTCAGAAAAATGCATTGATTGCAATGTCTGTGTACTGATCCTAAGTCTGTGCTCACAATCTCAATCCATGTCATCTGCTACAGATCACAGATAAGTCTCTCTAACCTATATACTGTACACTGTTGTTGTAGTTTAAATAAATTAGAGTATGTCCATGAGGTGAATGATAATAAAACATTACAATGGAAAAATATATGAAGCAGTTAACGGGTCACAATGTTGATTCCGAATTTGTGGGCATATTGATTGCGGTAATAGCAATTATCATAACAATAGGTAATGCACATATTTTTGCGGTTCACAATTATGTCACTATGTTGCACGAAATTAAAAAATGTTTAGTGCATTCTCTAAAAAATTTCAGTTCAAATTAATTTTATAGTTATTGTAGAGTTGCTAATTAATTGGCAGATATACATAACCTAAAATATTCAAATAAATGTTTTTTTCCTCTGTTCAGTATTGTTTGCCATATGGCGCAGAAGAAAATCTATAGGAAATAGGGTACTTTTAACTGGTCTCAGCGATGCTGGCAAAACATTGATATTTTCACGATTAGTGTGCTCCAAATATGTTAAAACTTATACATCTGCGAAGGAAAATATGGAAGATCTTGTAATTAATAATGTAAGTATTGGCACCTTATAGCAGCAAGTATCAGCACCATAGTCCTTCATTGCCTTTTTATACATCCAGCGTACCCTGAAGCTCGTCGATATTCCTGGACATGAGCGTCTGCGCTACAAATACTTTGATCAATTCAAGTCATCTGCAAAAATAGTTGTCTATGTAATCGATTCAGTGTCCTTCCAAAAGGATATTCGTGATGTGGCAGAGTAAGTAGATACAGGTGGCATTATATTCTATAACAGAAGCGATTAAAGAACTTGTTCATTTCCAGGTACTTATATAATATATTGTCGGACCCGTCTATGCAAAACAAATCTGTGCTTATATTATGCAATAAGCAGGACCAAACCATGGCAAAGGGTTCTTCTGTCATAAAAACTTTATTAGAAAGAGAAATGAATCTATTACGTATGACGAAGACAAATCAGTTGCAAGCTACAGATGCTTCATCCGCAAATGTCTTTCTTGGCAAAGAAGGAAAAGATTTCGATTTTGCCCAGCTGGATATACAAATGGATTTTGCAGAATGCAATGCATTTAATAAAGATCCTGACACTTCGGCTGACATCGAACAATTAAATTCTTGGTTAAAGAAAGTTGTTTGAAAATTTGTACTTGTCCTTCAAAATAAATTATTTGTTTTTAATTTGGTAAATGAGTTTTAGAATCTTAAGTCCGTGGTTTCATTAGAAACTCCATTCTTCCAAGTTTTTCTTTTTGTTCTTGAAGCTTCTGATTCTCATTCTCTTTTGTTTTTATTTGAATTCTTTTTTATTCTTTCATTTTTCCTTCGAATTTCATTGTATCCTTTCTTTACTTTATTTATCTGTTGTTTTTCAAATCTAATTTTTTTTTGTTATTGCAATAATTTCTATAGCATTACGTTTTCCTTCCTCCTGTTCTGTTTTTATTATTATTCTACGAAATTCTACATATAAGTTCTGTCTATCGATCTGCTGTCTTCGCTGCGTGACGTATTGCAATGTGCGCGCACGCTATTCGTTTACGCATGTAGTAGTGTAGCGTGCATTCGTATGCATCTCGTTTAATCGTTTCCAGTTGTGTTTTCGACAATATAAATGGTATTCAGAATGGAAATCGCTGAACGACAGGTCCTTCGGATCGTGCCAAAAAATTTGTGAGAAAAGTCAAGTTTGAGATTCACGTTCACGGTAATCTATCAATGTCGGCGTATAGTCGTTTGCAAAGGTTCTCCGGAGAATTTAACTGAACATGTATCAATTGTTGTTTGATCGTGAACAATAACTTGAGAATAATGTTTTCCATGTGCTCGATCGCGATGAAGGTGTACAGTTATTCTCGTAAAACAAATTCTATTCCTGTAGTATCGATTTTACCGGCTTAAGTAGACATGCGTTTAACGCTTCAGCGTCATAATGTTGAATGCTTTGCTCGGAAAAGTTTCCACCACAGCCTTAACATAATAGATTTCTACACAGTTTCTAAGGGTTACTCGTCGTACACATCATAAAATGCTGCGGTTCAAGCGGAATTTCCTGAATTCGCAGTGACATATTTTATACACGCGCGTTTCTACGTATAACGTGAGTACCTGGACTGTATTTTATACCGACCATATATTTAAAAAAATGTCAGTATTCTATATAGATATCTACATAAAGAATTAAAGCGATAGAACGTCTAGCGTCCTCATTATTAATTTCTATTTAATTCTACCGTGCAATAAGTTCGCGTGGTATGCACCGTTCGGCGATGGACATGGTTGTTTATTATGTGTAACAGAATAATTTCCATCGGAAAAGTTTTGCTGCGATAATGAAAGAAGCTTCGAAGCTTCTCGAATCCTTGAACTTGTCATCGTTGCGTAAAGCTCGGATTTCCTATCGCGTCGTTCGACATGAATAAATTAAAAATCGGATTCTAAAACAACGAGGACCATCGCCGCTCTACCATTGCCACCGCCGTCACCGCGCAAGTACAAATTACCTTAAAGGTTTCCACCCAATCAAACGTACATAGCTCCCGAGCATCCTGTACAATAAAGCCACGTTTACGGAACGATCCCATTAAATCAATGTCAAGGTCTAAACGCTTTTTATTCCACCACGTAGCTCTCCTAAGCGGAATACGCGTTGACGAAAAGCGACATACGATTGCCAGTTACGATAGATTTTTTTTAGCAATAAGGCGTACTCGTTTGCGATAATAATCGATGGGTTCGCTTTGAGAATTAATAAAGCGCGTTGTTCGAGTGTCGTTCGCGATAGTTTAGGAACGCGTGAGATTTCCAAATTGTCCGACGTTCGATGATTTTATTTTCAAAGAAAGGAAAGATAAATGAGAGAAAGTGCGCGAAACCGAGCAAGGTGACTACGATGAAAGCGGAAACGTTGTATTATTGTTGTTTTCAGTATTAGTAATATGACTGCTGCCGCCGTTAAGATAGGCGATGTGCAAGCTCTGCAAACGTTAACGACTCATACGAGCGACGTGACGAGCGTTGATTTCGCTAGCGATTGTGTATTGGTGACTGGATCGGGGTAAGATTATCGTTCTATCATACGTACTGTACAAAACACATACATTGTACAATATCGAAACAGTGCGCACACTTGGTGCCTGTAATTCATCCATAACAGTCTATACCACGAATCTGACCAAAGACAGTTATCGTAAAGGGATACTATTCTTTGATTTTTGCCGAACGTAGAACACGACACCGAAGCTCGACAGACCTCGGCCGCCGAGCAATGTAACCCGATACCGGATCGGGTATATCGGTGTGAGACCAGGAGACCACTACTAATCCAATGACAAAACTTCTTTATTTTTTATTATTTTTTTATGGAACTTTCACCAATATATTCGTGGCATTTTTCTAATGAAAATGATACCAAATATAATATAATTCCGATGATATTTACACGTGTAAGATTCGCGAATTGTCCCGGTCAAGAGAACTGACTTGTATTATAAATGACCATATACATATCTGTATACGATCCGAATTATATCGTGATCGGTATCATTTTAATCAGAAAAATACCACAAATATATTGGTGAAAGTCTCGTAAAAAAATAAGTAATAATAAAAAAGTTTTTTTATTGGCATTACTTTGTGAGGACACGCGGGCCTTTGAACTATGCCGGCGACTGCGACTATCCGCGTATCTTTCTTTCCCATACGCTGTCCTTCCTTGCATCCGAAACTTTCATCGTCCATTACACGGGTAAATATCATCGGAATTATTTCTATTTAGTATCATTTTCATTAGAAAAATGCCACGAATATATTGGTGAAAGTTCCATAAAAAAATAATAAAAAATAAAGTAGTTTTGTCATTGGATTAGTAGTGGTCTCCTGGTCTCACACCGATATACCCGATCCGGTATCGGGTTACATTGTTCGGCGGCCGAGGCCTACCGAGTTTCACGGCCCCTCACGGGGTATGCACCTCACTGGAATGGGTAGGCGACTAGACAGTTAGCGTTTAGCCATTTTAGACAGTTATGGATGAATTACTGTATAGTGTACGACACTGTACGAGTACTCACTATACTCCAGATACGAGCTGTTCTATCCGTCGCTGCGCTTCCTAGCATTTCACCCTGAATCGGGGAGAATTGAACGCACGTCACGTTACCACCGTGTCCGGTCAAAACCTTTTTCTGTTTAAATTGGCCATCCGAATCGTTGCACCCGGCGCTACCGCTTCCTGTCGTGGTTGTCTCGCTATCTTTTGGCGTTATAATTTGCCACAACTTCACCAACGAGTCGTTGCCGCTCGTTGCTAATAAGTAAGATTGCCGGCCATCGTCCGTCAGTCTTATGCCTGCTTTCCAAAGTGATGTATTATTATAGTAATGTGTACTATTTTGTTACACTTCGTGGATCGATTCGCTTACCGTTGAAACTAAAATTGCATGTTGGACTGAAATCGCAACCTTGAACGCCCAAGTCGTGCGCCTCCTCGCAGGTCATCAAAGCAACGTTACCACCCTTATCGTCCATGGTATCGAATAATCTCCAAGTTCCCTCGTTGCAGGCCGTAACCAAATAACGAGAGTCGTGCGTAAAGGCGATTGCGTTCACTGCATCGGAATGACCTCTGAAAATGCTGTGTCATCACAGTTTTGATAACTAACCCAGTTCGTCCGTTTTCCTTTTCGAGTTAATCCTACTGTCGCAATGTATCGGAGGGAAAAATGTGCATGTGTCAGAGGGAAAAAGACCTATTTCCGACGGATATTCATTGAACAAATACAGACATATACGAGGTAGCTAGAAATATGATCGAAATACCGAAGCTCCACCATATCGTTCACATCCCATAACGTTGCTCTTTCGTCGTCTCCAGCTGTAGCAAGTTTGGATCCATCCGGTGACCATCGACAAACACGAATTCCGTAACCCGAATTCACGAAAGATGATTTCGCTTGGCATCCATTCTACGGCAGCGTCCATCGTAGTCAAGAATGAAATATGTACAGGTATACGTACTTACGTATAGTAATATGTTTATTTAGTCTAGAATATGTATATGATTACATCACCCCAGATTAGGGTGGACCCTAGCTGTACTTAACGAAAATTATTTTGCAAGGTTCTCTTAGTCTTATCCCCCACCCAGAATTGTGATAAGTGTGTTGAGAAAATGATCTGGAAAACATTTGGAGCCGATTGGATCGTGGGAACCCGAGGCGCATCAATTTTTAAATTTTCAAGTTTCAAATTATCAAATTTCAAATTTTAAATTATGAAATTTCAAATTTTAAATTATCAAATTATCAAATTTCAAATTTTAAATTATCAAATTTCAAATTTTCAAATTTTAAATTATCAAATTTCAAATTATCAAATTTCAAATTATCAAATTTCAAATTTTCAAATTTTAAATTATCAAATTTCAAATTTTCAAATTTTAAATTATCAAATTTTAAATTATCAAATTTCAAATTTTCAATTTTTCAAATTTTAAATTATCAAATTTCAAATTTTCAATTTTTCAAATTTTAAATTATCAAATTTTCAAATTTTAAATTATCAAATTTTAAATTATCAAATTATCAAATTTCAAATTTGATGCGCGTCGGGTTCCCATGATCCAGTCGGCCAAAAAATTTTCCTAGATCATTTTCTCAACACTTGTCACACTTCTGGGTAGGTGAGACTAAAAAATGTGTTGGTCAAAAAATAAGGGCCCACACTAATGTAGATACACGCAGGTATTACGTACCTCCGTATTCCAGATGATAGCGGTACCGTCTAAAGAACAAGACGCAAGCATAGTACCGCAGGGACTGAATTCCACATGATTTATACTGTATTTGTGACTCTCTATTGGACTGTAAGGTTTCTCTTGACATTTGATCACCACTTCGTCGCAATCTTCCATTTCCTCGTCGGTTTCGATGCTCCACACGCGTACCAACTTGTCCCTGCATTAGGGGACGATCAGGTGATCAAGTTTCTACGTACAAATAAATGATAGTGCCTCGTACGACAATAGTTGCATTTGACACAGTTCCTTTCAATGAATTCGTGTCGACTAACCCGGATCCGGAAGCGATAAGATGATTCCCATAACAGGCTACGCTGTTTATCACACCACTATGGTCTTCTAATCTTTGGATAAGTTGCACGTCGTTGGCCGATGTCTCAGCATTTTTCATCACGTCTTGTTCGTGTATCGTGCTCTAAGGAACAAAGATGGGGTTGCTTATAAGTATGTACAAGTATGTACAAACTAGCGATGTTCGCGAACTCTTACCTTTTCATGGTCCATCATTGGCAATCCCATGGACACAGAGCTTCGCGAGAGTTCCGAGTCGAGAGACAAGCTGCCCGTTAAATCCCAAATGATCACAGACTTGTCGTTGGACCCTGTGCCACGTACACATGTAGATATTATTGTAACGATCATTGAACATGTAAGAAAATACAGTTGTATGTAGAAACGCTTGTCGATCGCGTCGTAACGCATCGACACGCGTTTCTTTCATTCGCGCCAACCAAGTACAAAATACTGTCGATACTACCGGTCGCTACTAAATGTCCGTCTCTGGAAAATGCGCAGCTCGCCACATATCTATTGTGCCCCGCCAATATCGCCACTACTTTACCCGTGTTCTGAAAATGAAAATTGTTTCAGTTGTTTATCGAGCAGCGTGAAAGACACAAAAACCTACCGTTTCCCAGATTACCGCTGTTTTGTCGAGGCCACTGCTGACCACGTACAATCCGTTCGAGTTGAAACGAACGCAAGTCAAGGCACTACTATGCTTCTCCAGGATTCTGCAGATGGTTATTTTGGCAGTGAACGTTTGAGCTTGACCCTTCATCTGTATCACCGTTACCTCCCATAATTTCACGCAATGATCGTTCCCACATGTGACTAGGTGATACAGCTTCGTGAATGGTTCAGTGCCTGCGTATGAAGAACGCAACGTTGCATTACCGATTTCGTACCGATTTCGCGACTAATATAAAGTATAGGTACCGCATAGATAGCTATGTATGTTAAAGTAGGTAATATATGTAACACGTAGTTAGGTAGGTATTAGGCGGATAGGTAATTAGGTAGGTAGGAAGATATCGTATCGTTTACGTACTTGTAACTTCTTGAAAAGTCGAAAAATCGCAAGAAACGACACCTAAATCATGAGCATCGTCTATCCAGGCAAACGCGGTAATTGCTTGTTTATCAGACATGCACGACGAGTCGATAATATCGGCAGTGGAAAATAATTTTAAGACCCCAAGGGTGCAACTTGTAATCAACCAACTCGAGTCCGGCGAAAAGCATACGCTCTGTATAGCACCGTCGTGCTTTTGGAAACATCTATACAGTACAGTATGTGAACATAGGTATCGTTTCGTTTCATAGGCGCGCGTTTACATATTATGTAAATAAATGTTACCCAAATAGGCAATGAGATTTAATTTTTACTTGATTAAATTGCGTCGAATCAAATCCCAAAGACAGACTTGTCCGTAATCGCCGGCGGTCACGAGTAACGTAGAGTCTGACGAGAATCTACATACTCTCACTGCTTCGCCACCCACTTGCACCATAGTGTGAATTTTCAATCCCGTCTGAGGAGATAATTGACAAGCGTATTCGACGAGTGGCAACAAATCGTACACGTTCAAAGCTCAAAGCATACCCTCAAGTTCCACAACAGCGTTGTCCCGTCTATGCTAGCCGAAGCCAGCATTGTCGATCGGGGGCTTACTTTCACCGACGTAATGCCATATTTGTGACCTATCAAAGGTGAATAGCATGCTTCCACATATCCGCTGCACGCTCTCCATTGCCAGACTCGAATGCGTTTATCTCTAACAATAAAAGTAGCCGGCAAACTATATACAGTAATTCATCCATAACTGTCTAAAATGTCTAAACGCTAACTGTCTAGTCGTCTACCCATTCCAGTGAGGGGCATACCCCGTGAGGGGCCGTGAAACTCGGTAGGCCTCGGCCGCCGAGCAATGTAACCCGATACCGGATCGGGTATATCGGTGTGAGACCAGGAGACCGCTACTAATCCAATGACAAAACTACTTTATTTTTTATTACTTTTTTATGGAACTTTCACCAATATATTCGTGGCATTTTTCTAATGAAAATTATACCAAATATGAAATAATTCCGATGATATTTACCCGTGTAATGGACGATGAAAGTTTCGGATGCAAGGAAGGACAGCGTATGGGAAAGAAAGATACGCGGATAGTCGCAGTCGCCGGCATAGTTCAAAGGCCCGCGTGTCCTCACAAAGTAATGCCAATAAAAAACTTTTTTATTATTACTTATCTTTTTACGAGACTTTCACCAATATATTTGTGGCATTTTTCTGATTAAAATGATACCGATCACGATATAATTCGGATCGTATACAGATATGTATATGGTCATTTATAATACAAGTCAGTTCTCTTGACCGGGACAATTCGCGAATCTTACACGTGTAAATATCATCGGAATTATATTATATTTGGTATCATTTTCATTAGAAAAATGCCACGAATATATTGGTGAAAGTTCCATAAAAAAATAATAAAAAATAAAGAAGTTTTGTCATTGGATTAGTAGTGGTCTCCTGGTCTCACACCGATATACCCGATCCGGTATCGGGTTACATTGCTCGGCGGCCGAGGTCTCTCGAGCTTCGGTGTCGTGTTCTACGTTCGGCAAAACTCAAAGAATAGTATCCCTTTACGATAACTGTCTTTGGTCAGATCCGTGGTATAGACAGTTATGGATGAATTACTGTAGTGAGTACCATATGAAATGAGATACCGCGTTTATGCCTACGTGTATGCTGTGATTCCAGTACTCTGGAGATTGCTTGTACGTGCTGGAAGAACACGAAAGCCTCGTAACCTCTTGTGCGTTTTCCGAGAATATGTCATTTTTTATTACAGGTTAATGCATTCATGATTATTTCATACGTATCGGTCACGTAGTTTCAATAATCGCTAACCTGGTCTTTTTAACGAAACAGGTGCGTTGGACAAAACCATTCTAATATGGAAAATACCCCAGCAGCTGATTTCGCAGAACATCCTGATCGACAATTTGAAACGGAATAGGAAGCAGGTAGAGACCGTTGAATACTCGACAACGCGCGACAGTGAAATTCGTAAAAACAACTGCTAACGCTGCGAAACTTGCATTCTAATGCGCCAGGTCGCGGACTGGAGGGTTGACGACACTTTAAAATGGCTGCAGGAAATAGGATTGTCAGCACTAGCAAAGAGAGCCCGCGTATCGTCTCTGACTGGTCGTCGACTGCTTACCGTGTCGGACAACCAATTAGCGCGAATGCTACAAATCGAAGAGGACGAAGAGGTACGGTAGACGATATCGCGATTTATCGTGATATACAGGGTGAGTCACCAAACGTTAGCACCTCAAATATCTTTGTTGTTTCTAAAGATACGTAAAATATGGTAAGGACAAAGTTAAATGGTACAATGGGGCTGACACGATGCAAAAAAAATTTTGTTTTTATGTCATTTTTTTGGAGATATCAAGGTCACCTTGACTTTTTTAAATGGAACCACCCTTTTTTAAACACCTACAATGATAGTCCCTTTCATTAGGAATTCAGTGACTATAATTAGTCCAAGGTCATTCAAGGTCAAGGACAGAAAAAACGTATAAAACTAAAATATGGAAGCAGAATACCTGTATTTTATAAATGTTCGAAATGTTGGCCGTCTGCGTCGATACATTGTTGTAAACGAGCTCTGAAGGAATGTTGAACTCTGATAAGTGTATCCGACGTGATATTCGTACATGCTGTGATGATACGCTGACGCATATCTTCAACTGTTTTTGGAGCATCCGTGTACACGGTCTCTTTTAGCAGACCCCATAAAAAGAAATCCACTGGATTTAAATCAGGCGAACGTGCTGGCCATGAAACTGTTCCGCCTCGTCCAATCCATCGGTTTGGATATCGAGAATCCAACGTTTCTCTTGCTACTCGTGCATAATGAGCAGGACAACCGTCATGTTGGTACCACATATCGTAGCGATTTTGTAAAGGGACATCTTCTAACAAAATTGGCAGATCTTCTTGCAAAAATTGAGCGTATTTCTGTCCCTTCATCATTCCGTTAACGAAATATGGTCCAATTACTTTGTCGTTCGAAATACCACACAATGATTTTGAAGCAATCCCCATTGACAAAAGTTAATTCTATTTTAAAAATCATTCCCGTGCAATTCTTGATGGAGCGATATGTGGAACGGATGAAATTTATGTCGGGCCAGAATTCGTATTACGCTACTTTGACTTATGCCTGCTTCCCGGGCAATTTTTCTCGTACTCACGTGAGGATTGACAGCTATAGCTGCTAAAATATTAATTTCATTGTCTTCATTAGTCGTGGGATTCTTCCGTTTGTACTGTCTTGCATGTACACTTCCAGTACTTCGAAACAACCTGTACGTATTAGTGAAAGTATGTCTAGAAGTAGTGTTTCGCTCGGGGTACCTTTCTTCATAAAGTAGTCGGGCCTGCACTGCATTTTTTCTACATTCACAGTAAATCGTGATCATATCATACTTTTCAGTCATCGAATATAACATAGCGGAATCGCGTTTGGAAACATACTGATAGTAAATAAGAATGCTGAATAACATCGAAGGGCCTTAGTATGTTTACTTTAACTACGACCATAGTATGTTTACTATTTCCTACAAGTCTCAACCGTGATAAACGTATTCTGCTTCCATATTTTAGTTTTATACGTTTTATCTGTCCTTGACCTTGAATGACCTTGGACTAATTATAGTCACTGAATTCCTAATGAAAGGGACTATCATTGTAGGTGTTTAAAAAAGGGTGGTTCCATTTAAAAAAGTTAAGGTGATATCTCCAAAAAAATGACATAAAAACAAAATTTTTTTTGCATCGTGTCAGCCCCATTGTACCATTTAACTTTGTCCTTACCATATTTTGCGTATCTTTAGAAACAACAAAGATATTTGAGGTGCTAACGTTTGGTGACTCACCCTGTATAATAATAATAGTATACCTATAGGATTCCATAATTCCGTATGTACCTATATCATTTCAATGTACATATATTTATCTTTTTAGATGACCGATCTGTTTAAAACTCAACTATATTGGTTGAAACGCGAAGAAAACAATGTCGTAGATGCCCCCATAGACGATGCTGTAATACCTCATGAATTTTTATGTCCTATCACGCATGAAATAATGAAGGAACCTGTTCGATGTTCCGGTATGCGATATATTACAGTGTATACGGTTACTATCAGGTGTATAACACAGCAATCGTGTGATGGTTTTCTCGTTTTCTCAGATGGATTCACGTATGAGAGAGCGGCGATAAACGAATGGTTTTTATGTGGAAAATATACAAGCCCCATGACCAATAAATCTCTCCAAGACACTTCGTTTGTACCGAACGTTGAACTCAGAAATATGATATACACATTTCTTCATGGAAAGCGGCCAGAGACTTGAAAGTCCAATGCTTGTAGTAGTTTACAGGTTAAATATTAGAGCACTGTATGAATTTTACAAGAGTCGATGAAAAACATTTTCTTCTATTGCTATTTGATTGTTGATATTTGATACGCGTACATATATGCATCTCTACAACTTTCGATATTTCCGCACAAGAAGTTTTGCACTTGAAATGCTCAAGGGTACGGAACAAACAAATTTATTTACACAAGTATAAACATATGCACTACGAACACGTGATTCTACGAAAAGGACCAACAACGTTACGCAAATATACGCACAATGAATCGTTGAAGGACACAATGATCCAACTTTTATCGTTTCAGGTTGAAAATATATTTATCAAAGTCGTTCGAGTGAATTATACATAATCGTATGAACGTATGATGACTTGATACACGACCGAAAATTGATGGCACTATTTCTAGAAGTAGAACATTTTATGAAATTCTAAAATAGTTGATTACTGTTTCTACAAGTACAACTATATCTACTATTATGTATATGTGCGAATGTATACTTCAACTTGATGCATTTTTAAAATAATATAAAAATTTGTCGCAAGAAACACGATACATCGATGTATGTATGGCAACAAAAAAAAAATGCTGTAAAAATTGCGATATTATACTATATCTATACATAGATATGTGTTTAATTTTATACATGTATAATCACAGCCTACTCTATGTAGCTAATAACGGAAGTGTTGTATTTGGGGTTATATATTATCGCTTTTTTCATAAAAAATTATTTTAAGATACACAATTCTTTACTAATTATGTATAAACAATATATCAATATTGTGACTATGGTAAGTAGAAGTAATATTAAAGTATACTAATATTTATAAATGTGGTATACATTTTGTGGATTCTCGGAATAATTTAGTGTTGCGATACATAATATTTGAGATATTTACAGTGCTTTTAAAAAAAGTATGAAGCAATATAAAATCATCGCAACATTTTAAAATTAATGAAGGCATATATATTCATAAGCAGAGAGCACATAAAAATAATAACTCGACAGATGACTGTACCAGAGACTGTCGGTATGTACTCGACTTTTGCAGAGAGGATACTCTGTGGCACTGACCAATGTGCCATCTAGTTATAACTAGGCCAAGCAAATGTTACTAGTCATAGCAAAGTTAGTTTTGTAAATTGCGCGTTTTTCGAAAATCTGTGAAGAATGAAAAAATCGGAGTGCAGCTTGCAACTATAGTTTGTGATCCCTTCACTTTTTACTATGCATGTGTTCACAAATAGTTATACGCGTCAGTCGGAGTTCCTTAGAAACGTCTAAGTTGAAAATCTTACTACTGTGATGTCGCCCTAATCGATGTCAGCGCCATCCTACGTTTTAAACGGGAATTATCTTGTTTTATGTTAACCGCGCATATTCAAATACCGGAATAAGTAAAACCCTTTATTGTAATCCCATATAGATAAATGTTTAAAGAATTTTGCGAGATAAAAATAAGGGTCACTCGAGTAGAGAAAATAGGAGGAATGGAAGACCATCAACCCCTCTGATTGGACGCCCCGCCAAAGACGCATCTCGGAACAGAAAAAGGCCTGAAGGAACAAGGAGAAAACAAAAGAAGAAATGTATGAAGTACGCGCAGAGATATTTAAAATTATTGATTTTGATTTCGGAGCTCCTCGAAAAAGCTTGTGTTTGAAATACAAAGGAAGTCATTTTTCAACCACCAATCCCTGTTTTATTCTTTCGTTGAACTGTAATTCTTTAATCGTTTCTTACATAAGTAAAGCCGCGTTCGGAAGTTTATACTTTAGTATTTAAAGCGTTTGAACCTTTGCCGCGAAAACTTCAATATAAAATCTGCTCGTTGCCACCTAGAGGCAGGTTTTGCGGTCACAGAACCAAGAAGTATATCACAAGTTTTGTAAATTGCGCGTTTTTCGAAAATCTGTGAAGAATGAAAAAATCGGAGTGCAGCTTGCAACTATAGTTTGTGATCCCTTCACTTTCTACTATGCATATTTTCACAAATAGTTATACGCGTCAGTCGGAGTTCCTTAGGAACGTCTAAGTTGAAAATCTTACTACATAAAGGTAGGGCGATCGAAAGCGCTTGTCAGCACTTGTATCCGCGTATCTACAAACATATACAAGCAATGCTCCTATTCACGATGCTCCTATTTAAATATCAATTCTCATAAAAAACAAGTAAGACATTAATTTAAGCAATAGTTACAGAAATTTATTTGATTAATATTTGATATATTTTGAAAATTGTTATAATACGCATATTTTTACAGACGCAAACAAATACATCTTGAAAATGATTCAAAAGTGAATCGAAACGTCGATGATTATTTGATAATCTGCAAAATTGTTTTTTGAATTTTTTAATTGATCGAACCGTAGCGCCAATAACACTGGAAATTTATTATATACAAGCAATATATACTTAGGTACAAACGTCGTGCACATACATGTTGCGTATGTATGCAGAATGCATCATATCGTCGATGTCTCATAACGCGGTAGAGGGAAGGAATGCGAAAGGAATTCGCAAATAAACCGTCTGATTGGCCAGGTGCACACAGATGAGTCACACGCGTCCTCGGTATTCGCTGAGAAGATTACCACTACTACTTCGGGTGTGTCGCATCGAGTGACGTTGAACTTCGCTCCCCCTGTCCCTGTGACGTCCCAGCGACTCACGTTATGAGCACTGACGATATACGTATACATACACAAATACGTGTCCACTGGTGTCCACCTACATACATACACAATATTCAGAGTAGACGGATAGATCGTCGTACTTGTTTTAGTACGTGTTTGATAGCAATCAGGATGGTAAGTTTTCATTTGCACCTGGTTCTTGTAGAAAACACGACGTTAGACGATTGTAAAACGTAGTTGAATTTCGTTTGCAGGCATCATACTCGGAGGATCAACTTGCAGGTAAGTGAACGCAAATCTGTTCTTGAGGAGCAAAGATCAAGGAGGGGCGGACAGTTTTTTCTCAGTGTTTAATTCAGGTCAAGAATATCGTTACCTTATTAGACCCACACCCTGGTGTCACCAACTTGCGTGTCGGTCATTACCTTTTATGGTTAGGTACTTGAAGAAATAGTAGCTGAAAAGAAGAAAGGATCACAGAAAGCGAATAGCATCGTTATCGTTACGTCGGCCCATCCTACCGGATTGATAAATGATTTTTGAATTCTCTGTTGCAAGTACGCAAATAATATTTCACGGTTTTAAAATTATATATTTCCGTTCTAACAAACGAGACGCGACATAAGAATAAACCTTCGAGTGTTCGATATTATTTTCAACAATCTGTTATCGTTGCCCTACAATTGTAGCAAACGCAAAGGTTCTACAGTACAAGATGTACGGTTGTAGTTACCAAGAACTTACTAATAGGATGATGTCATCCATGGAGGGTAAATATTGCTGTACATAAAATATTAGACGTTGGTACTTTTTGATACGACGGATACCTTTTCGTGCGATATGTATACTTCGGTCGACTTGATCATTCGCCGACGACAGTAAACAAGAACTTCTTTTTCTGTTGTAGAATTTCAGGAGGCGTTCCAGCTTTTCGATAGCCGAGGAGATGGAAAGATTCATGTGGCACAAATCGGCGATGCTTTGCGAGCTCTTGGACAAAATCCAACAGAGTCGGATGTGAAAAAATTCACTCATCAACATAAACCTGACGAACGTATTAGTTTCGAAGTCTTTCTACCTATTTACCAGGCTATAAGCAAATCTCGAACATCCGACACAGCCGACGACTTTATAGAAGGTCTACGTCACTTCGACAAAGACGGAAATGGATTTATATCCTCTGCCGAATTGAGACATCTACTGACAACGTTGGGTATGTAAGAGAAACAATACATTTTCGTTTAATTCTAATTTGACACATGAGAGATCTTGCGATTGTACGAAACAAATGAAGTCTATCACAATTAGCACTGTCTGTACTTTTGTTTTAGGGGAAAAGCTCAGCGACGAAGAAGTTGAAACTTTGTTAGCAGGCCATGAAGATTCACAGGGTAACATTAATTACGAAGACTTTGTTCGTCAAGTGATGTGCGGTTAAATGTTTATCTATCTATAAAGTATTACCTTGTTCATTGCTTTACGAAGAACTTTATTAATTCCAACAGTTTCTTTTTTATAATACTTTCACATTGCACTTTGTCAATCGTTCAAACATTTTGTACAGAAAAATGTGATTGCCAACATTTTCGATACAAATTACAATGTACCAAGAGATAAACGTTTGTTTGTAATCAGCGAATATTTACAATTCGAAAAGTTATACGATATGGAGAAATTGAGTAGAATGAAATTGAAGTGAAATTGGAATAATGAATAGGTTGGTTTCATGAACTGTGCAATAAATGCAAACATTCCATACGGTGTCTTGTCAATTCCGTTCGCATTTGTTTTGTATGTACTCGACCGGTATACGAATCGTTTGATTAAAAATCACGTATGGCCAGGTTGTAGATATTATCTCCTCTTTCAACTCGAATGCAATCATACTATTTTCTGTTCAAACAATTAACGTTGTTCTAGATTATTAAAAACTGTAATGCATCGAATGAAATAAAATTTTCTAAAATTGAAATTTACTGTTTGAAATGCGTTTCTTTCTTTGTAGAAAACGAGGAAAACTACATATTTACACGTACGATTATTTAAAAGTATTTTACGGTAGTCATAATTAAGAAATAACATGTATTCGGCGCAGGGCCCGCTCTAAGGGGGGCAACCCGGGGCGCCAAAATTTAGGGGCCATTTTGGCTGTAACTGTGAGAAAAATATTGATGTTTTAAGTACCCAATTAATAGAAAATTTCACACATTTCGTTCGCTAAAAATTTACAGTGCGTAGCGTATTTACATTGTTTTGACGGTCCCAGAATGTGTCGCACATACTTTATGCGTTTGTTGCGTATGAGTTGCGCTCTCTCTGATGCGTGCGCAGTAGAAACGGGCCGCTCCCGCGCGAGTTTTGATAATCTTTTATTTCACATGATTCTATTCTGTTTTTTTCCTTCTTCTGATTTACCACACGTCTTTTGTCCGTGTAGTGCACGACATCACATCTCTCATATTGAACTATTCAATTTACATGTGTCATCTATATAATTGGTATTATTTATATTATGTATATCTATATACATGGTATCATAAATACCATGTCCAAAAAAATGCTACTAAAACACTGTAAAAATTTAGAATGTATTTTAACTGATGGTGATTCTGTTGACATAAATGGGGTAGAATGAGCATAGGAAATTTCAGCAGTATTTGCACTTTTGGACAAAAAAGAAAGCCTAAGAAATGTACTGAGCTTAATTACAAAGTTAAATTTTGCCCCAAACCTTACTTTTGCTTTAAGAATATTGCTAACGGTACCAATAACTGTAGCAAGTGGCGAAAGGAGTTTTTCTAAGTTAAAATTAATTAAGAACTTTTTACGTACGACTACTACACAAAATCGTCTGAATGGTTAGACCATTTTAGCATGAAATTGCTGATCAAATAAATTTAACAAATATAATAAAAAAGTTTGCAGAACTGAAAGTAAGAAAAATAAGTTTTTTGTGATTTTAGCGTAGTTGATGTAATTTTTTTTATTTTCAAAATAATGGCATGTTGATTGTTTGTGCAATAATACACATTTTGAATAGCATCTAAAAATATAAAAAATTATATGGTTAACATTTGTGGCTAGGTGTTCTAAATATATGCTTTTATTAAAATTTAAATGAAATGGTTTGATTTTTGTTGAAAATAAAAAATATATACCTTTATTTAAAGAATATGAATAAATTCTTAAGGGGCGACAATTTGTATTTTTGATTCGGCGTTTCAAACAATGCATACAATCGATTCGAGCGTAATCGAAAGAGATCGCATCGAATCGAATTGCAACGAAACAACTAGAGTCGAATCGAATCGAGTCGAGGTTAGAATCGACTCGAGTCGAGTCGAAACGGACCACATTAAAATTCGAGATTGACATTCGACATGCGGCGAGATTCAGTACCGTTTCGGACATTCGAGTAAGGTAGTCGCTTGCGTGTTGCTGATATTCTTTGGTAATTCTTATCGCGCAACAATCGTTCGTCCAGCGAACATTTCGTCTTCAGAAAGAGTGGACTTTACGGCCGTCAAGATTTTACGAAGAAAGAAGTATGAATATTAACTCCAGTCTACCATTAAGTAATTGTGAAAGTAGTAAAAAGGGCTTAATAATGCCAAGTCTAATATCCAGCAATTGGTAAGTGCTGTGCGACTACTGCGCCATTTTTATCTTGACTTTGTTACCGCCATCTTGCACAATATTTATTAGAACACGTACAGTTTCTTCGGATTTTTCACACGTTAGACGATTATGCGATCGATACTACGGGCATTCCTATTTATTTCGAAAATCGTTTATTTTGTACAGCGTATCTCGTTGATTTTCGAATAAAAGACCACAGGCACGGTGTCAACGAATGACACATTATTTCGATAGAATTCGTATTCTTCAGTTTCGAAAATAAATAAATAAAGAAAAAAATTCCATAGACTTCGAGCTAATTGCGCTAACACATATGTATGTATGTATATACATATAATAATATATATAATAATAAATATATATATAATATTGTTTTTTATCATTTGAATAATAATACGTCGATTAGAATAATAAAAGATAACGCGCAACGAGAAAAATGCGATGAAAGTGAGATGGACGTGGGCGTAGAAATGTTCCATTGGTAGTTTTCAGATTTCGAGAGTATGCGTGTGTGTATGTATGTGTGTGTGTGTGCCGTTAGATTGCCACGTGAATAATGAATACATGAATCTTGCAGCGTAGAATCTGATGCTGCACGTATAAACGTACAGTTCACACGCGCGCACGCACACACACATCTAATCTCTAGTTACTATATGTGTGGAATCTCCGTCAGCTGTTCCGTCATGTGTATTGCGCGTGGACACACGCTGCTAGATCTAACAAAAATAACGCGATCGCGTTAAAATCTGATATTAAAAAATTAAATATAAAATTCTTTTTTCACGCAGTATTCGCGTTTAACTACGCGAAAACACAACACAGGTAAAGGAAGAAGCTTACTTACTGTACATGTGCAACGCATGTATACGAATATATGTGCGCACACGCGCAATACAAATCACAAACATGTTTCCATTTACAAACACGTGTAATCTTATCTAGAGCAGTATACGACCGATCAGAAAAATTCCATTGTGTCTTGTTAGACGCGAAGAAGATACACATAAATACGTACGTTAAATCTTCGAGCGTAGATAAAATTTATGGCCAACCGAGAAATCAACAAGATTCCTCGGCTAATAAGTTGGTTTAGTTCAAATAGAACGAAAGCGTCGGAAATATATTGGCATTTATAACGGCTTCGCGAAAATGGTTTCTGTTAATACGTACATACATACATATGTGTGCTATATAACAGACAATAGCAGCTCGGTAGAACACACAACGTACATAGACGATTCTCGTCATAATATAATGATATTAGACGGCGAAAGGTTAACAAGAGAAGATAGTTTCTTAACGTCTTCTGATTGATTGTAAAACGTGTATTGAAAGCTGATGGACGTTGTTTAATATCAAACGGTACCTCGATAACGACAAGTCCCAACGTGGAATACTTATTATTGTTTTCTTTCGGTTAATATGGGTAGCTATCGGTCGTTTTCTTTTTTTATCCTGCCAATAATAACATTGGTGGCGATTGATTTTGCACAGAGTTCGGGTACACCGTACTTATTGTTCCCGGTTGAACACCGCAATTGATTTCTCGAGGTCGCAATTGATCGTACATTCGTTGTGTTTCCAGTGAAATGTCTAGTAAGTGTATGGACGAAAGTTTAGAAGAAGGTTGCACATTGCAACAACATTACTGTATAACGCTGGGTGTAGGGCCTCTGTGGTGGTCCTGATGTGCCCCATGCCGCATTGTCTGTTTCCACAGTCAACACAGAGAGCCGCGGCGTGGGGATCAAGCAGAGTCAGCTCTCTGTGAGCTCCCACATTGTACAAGTAAGTGTCGTAGGTATGCAATGGCGAACGATATAATATGTTTACGCTCTCGAGATCGAGAACGTTCGTATCGCGTTCGCAACGGCGACGAGTTCACGAAATCATTTGATCCTTTCAAGGACTATACGGTCAACGATCACCTCGGGTATGTAGTGTACAACTTAAACGTACATACGAATACACAATAAGTAAACGAACACCGGATGTTATCCTTGAAGAGATTAAATGCTTTTCTTGTTGGCAATTGATTTTGCGCGGACACTACGCACTTGGCGCCGCTTCGATCTCGTTGTTCTTGTTAAATGTTGCTTTTAGGAGGATGAATTGTTGAAAGCCGTGCGAAATAGCGAATCATTGCGTTTGACCTTCACGCTACACTTGACCGAGAGCACATCCGTCGAGTGGGAAACTGTAGTATGGCGTCGTTGTCTTTACATTCGCGTGTCCAGCTGTCTCTTACCGGAGGGTTCGAAAGAAGGTTTCGTCTCGCTTCTGGAATATGCCGAAGAAACATTACGGTGCACCAATATCATCGTTTGCCTACGAAAAGATCGTGCAGATCGAGGTACTTGTCGACTACCGTTATTCCACATCAACGAAACCGTTTACGCCGATCCAAACGTTCTCTCGTCTAAAATGCCTTGTTATCATGACTTAGCAATGCTGGTTCGAACCTTCATGTTTTTGGGCTTCAATGTTCTGCCGCCCAATCACGCCTTAGTACCACCGGGCAGTGATGCCGGCAATCTGTACATGCTCTATACCATCGAATAATTGACCAGCAGTTGTATGTGACTTCTCTCTAAAATTTAACGCGTAAGTATAGTTTTCTTTTCGCGAAGGATTTCGTTTTATTCGTTCCGTTTCATTTCTTTTTTTCGTTTTCACATCCGTCGAAAAAAAGTTTTTTTCTGTCCCCCCAAACCTTCTAATTTTTCTTTTTCTTTTTTTCATTGCAGGTAATCGACACACAAATAACAGACCTATAATTTCTGTTTAATGGAACACGTTGATGTACCATGCCATCATCCACCAAAAGATATCCAGCATAATCGGTTTTTTCTTTTAATCATATTTTCGATGCCTTAGACACTTTTGCGTTAAATTTAAGAGAAATGCGCGTTCCGAAAAGTTTGTGCCGTGTTTCATTCGTTCTTTTAAAGCCACGGTTGCACGGATCCATGTCCGCGACTGTACTGTTAGCTGAAATTGCGACACACGCATACGCGCGCGCGCATGCACGTTGCGAAACGATTTCTTTTTTCCAACAAGCAAAAAATTAACGACCATTTAAGAAACTGCGCAGCGAGAAACGGCACAAGTTTTTGGGACGACCTAACAAATATGTATGTATGATGAGCGCGAAACGAAGAGACACTGTATAAAAATGAGCCGATGCCACAGTCGGGAATGCGTAAAACAACGTACCATTAACACAGGCTACCGATCAATATGTCGTCGAAGATGTCGATTCATTCTCTTAGCAATACAATGTTGATAACTCTTATGGGAGCACGTAAACTGCTGACGAGGCTTCCCACGTGATACAATTTGGCGGTAGCGACGTCAAATATATTCACACGTGTGTATAAGACAACGAACCGTCAAGTTGTGAAAGAAATTTATTACCGATAAATCTCAATGTTAATTGCAACAAGTTGGGTGTCGACGTGCTTTATTTTTTATTACTATAATATACCGTCGTATCGTTTGTAAGTATTACTATGAATATCGATAATGTATATCGTATACATGTAAACTATATGTATAATCTCAGCGTGAACTTTTGTTTTGAACCTTGCGTAGATTGCCAGTTGTTTTCTCAAACCAGAAATTCTCATTGTCCGTTTAAATATTTATAATAATTTTCAATTAGGAAGGAGCTATGTATCGTTTAGTTTTCGTATCGTACACGCGTTAGTAATGGTATAACCATGCGTTGTTACAGTGATTCTTGGGTAATGTTTTTTTTTCACTATGCGTATTTAGATGTAAGCGAAGACACCGATGACGATGAACACAGTGACGAGAGTACATCCGTGGTAATCCCCGATCAATTAACATTGCAGACTTTTTGCTAATAAATATGTTCTTTAGTGTTGACTTGATAACAGACGATATTAGAAGACCATTGCAAAAAACAGAAAAAAAGCAAAATGTAAAAAAAAAAAAATAATAATAATAATAAAAAAAAGAGTTAATAGCTTACTAGAGATATAGATATGTTAAGTACAGAGTGATGGACTATTATGTATTAATGCAAATAGTTTTAAATTTGCCTGAATTTTTTCCAACTAAACGACTATTTTGTTCGTTTTATTTTCTCAATTAGTATTATATATATACATCTATAAATATATATATATAATATATTCGTACACTTGACCACGTAAAAATACATGTATGCTACATATTATCATTCGTACAAAAAAAACCGTACGTGCTAAATAAACGTTAAGAAAATCATTCATTAGATTTATTCATAGATTTGCCGTCCCCCAATTTTCTTATCTTTCTATGGTCTACACGGAACGGGTAGAAAGGGAATATATTGTTCAATATGTTTATGCAGCGTCTCAGGTACATGTACAATTTAATTTCCCCCTTTATTATATTGCATAAAAATACAAATCGGTGATCAATGTTAACGCACAAAAATTTAATTGTGACTGTTGTACCATTAGTACTTTATGATTAACCTTTAGTCTTATGGATGCTGGAAAAAAGACCGGACATACCATATTAATTTCATTTTTTAGACACGCCACTACTGATTCCAAGAAATATGAAGCCGAAGAACGTAATAACTGATACGCACGTTTATTATTTCTCCTCAAATATATAACGTAGTAATACTTTATCATTACTCGCATCGTTCCATTATTAATTATACCGATACTAAGTATTGTATGTAACGTTGAACGCGTCGCTGTTCTGTGATGTTTTCATTTTTACAGTAACTCTATTGTAAACGGTATGTTTTAATAGCGGCGAAATTATCGAATAGATTGGATTGGATTGGATTGTATCCGATCCGATATACGTTCTGTCAGTCGCCTGTTAATTTCCTCGATTAATTAATTCGTCGAATATGACGATACATTCGTGTGCATATGTTTCGCCAGTTTATCGTAAATTAGTCCTTTTGCCTTCGACGGTTGCCTCTTCGGAAACAGCTTTCGGAACCAAACCTAAACTATCCAACATGCCGGACGGTGCTGCATCCTCGATCGGATAGGCGGATACTTTTTTACATTTGACCAAGTGTGTGGCCAACTGATTTCCATCGGTTGTCGCGTAACCGCAGGCGCACTGCATCCTTTTCTCCAACGGAATATTAATGAGAGGGGAAGGGACCACGAGGCTGGTCATCGGACGTTCATTATGAATTTGCTGCTGGTGTTCTTTGAATGCTCGCCAGCAACATGTTGTGTAACGACACTGTTGACATCGCTGCTCGCCCGGATAATGATCTTGCTCTTCTATGTCCTCTTCGCACTCCTGACAAGATAAATTTTCAGCCGTGAGATTAACGTTGACCGTGATCGGCACTGTAACCCACTTCTTGACCTTCTCGTCATGTCGTAATACCGTTACCGGACTATCGATCTCGAATCGTCTGGTTTGCGGTCGTTGTTTCGGTATCATTATACCGTTGCTGCCGCTCGAATATGGGACAACTTTCGAGTTTGAAACACAGTCGTGCAATTGTTTTTGATGTACTTTCAACGAGCTCTTCTGATTGAACCAGAGGCAACATCTGGAACACTTGTTTCCCCGTCCTTGCTCCCTTCGGACAACGTGCCGTTGCATGTGCAGCAAGAACGCATGAACGCTGGTAACGCTTGGGCTACCTTCGCTCACAAACTGTATCACTTTCAGACAATAAGGACACTGTAAGCCTTCGCCTTTCTCGTGAACCCGATAAAAGTGGTCGATAGCATCCTTGTGACTGGAAGTTCGGTAACCGCAGCTCTCGCATCGATACGGTATCTCTGAGGGATAATGCATCGATGACAAGTGATTGATCAAGAGCCCACTGTTTCCGAACTTTTGCTCGCAAATGGCGCAAACAACCATGTCGCTGTCCGAATGACCAAAGTTACTATGCGCTTCCGTGATATGAGTAACCATTTGATGCTGAGAAGAGAAGGCTGTGCAACAGTATATACAAACAGGTGAATCGGATTGTCCAGGCACTTGAGGCGGAACATGACTAATCATATGTTCCATCACGTCCGTGTTGGTGCGCATCGTTGTCGAACACAAGAAACATTTTAAATACAACGAGCACTTGTGCTCCTTCAACAGAAGACTTTTGTCACCTTCCATGGTAGCGTAGTAAAACTCTTGTAATGGTATTTGATCGGCTTTGTTTTCCTTATCTTTGTCTTTGCCTGTGGTAACTTTCGAGTCGTACATGGCTTTCTTCGCCTCGGGTTCTGGGCTGTTTGCTGTCGCCCCGGCCATCGCAATCGCAAGATTTCTTTTACGTCCTTTTTTCGGTCCCGGCTTGGACGTTTGACTGAAAGACGGTATCGTTTCCGATGGTAGCGGTGCTGATTGCGGTGGTGGTTGTTGTTGTTGTTGTTGTTGTTGCTGCTGCTGCTGTGTTGGCTGATTCATACTGCTACCGCTCGCTGCGGTATTCGGTTGTACTAAAATGTCGCATCCGGTTTGAAGGTCATCTTTGCTCGCGATCGCTAGAGGTATCAAAGGTGGTGGACTGACGCTCGAGTAAGTCCAATTGTGGAAAGGATTCGCGGCTATTTTAGCCAAACGATCCAACAGGCTCTCGTTGAAATCCATCCGAGTTTGTTCCGCGATGTGTGCGATAATGTTGTCAAATGCTCGAGCTGAGGTCGAACCGTATATTTCTCTCCACACTAGTTCATCCAAGAATTGCTGTATCATTTGCCTACTGAGCAAACTGAGAGTATTTTGGAACATTCTTGGAACGATTTTCCGCAAATACTCCATAATATGGGAATTACTCATAAGATTTCGAGGATTTTGTTCGGAGAATGCGGATTGCGTGACATAAGTGAAACCCATTTCTTCGAGAGTACTTTTGTCAACGGTGAAGTCTGTCATGATCTTCGAGTCTGTGTGTACCCAGTCTTTCAACGGATGTAAAATGTTATTGAACCGTCTTTTGTAGGATCTGTCGCCATCTTGCACCGGATCGCATGCCCGCAATCTCAAGTCCATAGTAGCGTAATCCAACACGCCGAGTACTTCGACTTTGACTTGTCTCAAGTTTCCATCTTGCGACGTTGTGCCCAGACTGATCACGCCGACTTGTATCACTGAATTTTTACCACCCATTTTACGAGTTTTATCCCAAACTGCAGCCGTACATATACTACGTAGATGCGTGTAAAAATTTTTTACATAGACATTGGTCACTTTTACCCACGAGACAACATTCTGAACACTAGTTTGGCATGCCCAGTGATAAATCAGCTTCAGTAAAACCGTCGGTGTGTAAGGTGCTCCTTGAAATATTGATCCGGAGAAAACCGAAACGTAACGATCGGGGCAACAACTCGAGATCCAAACGTATCCGCCCGAATACGGAAATGTACCTTGATCGCTGTACATTCCTAATTTCAATTTGGTTTTTTGATAACTATTACTATGCTGGGCACAGTATTGTTCCGATTTGACCAAACCTTGTTGTATCAGCCATTCTGCAAACTTTGTGGCAGAGAACATAAGTACACTCTTGACTTTCATATCTGAAATGTAAGCGCATTAGCTTGTTTATACGAAAGAATAACTTCAAAAAATGATGAATAATTAATTCTGGATTTAGATAAATACCTAACTCAGACCTTTCTTTTTGAGCTATTTGCGCTGTAATATCTTTCGTGCGAAGATTAGGTCTTGCTACGACGACCAATGAAGGGAACGTCCTGCCACCATTCATTTTGTTAAACGTTACTTCCCTACCATCTGGAAGATTCTTCTTTGACTCGTCTATTTGCTCGCAAGCTGAATGGAAATTCATTTTCTGGAATTAACTGGCTCGTCCTATTCTTATACTTATTCCTATTTTTACTCCGTATGCAGACATATGCATCATATTTAATCCTCTATGAAATTTAGGACTCTAACCTGCGTTTTTATTTCCGACCGATATTCCACCAATACTAGTGTGTTCTGTCGGTTTGGTCATGGATAATCTCGTCGCCGTCGCCGTATTGGCATTTATGGTAGTCACCGTTGACGATACAACCGGTGTAATCTGTTGTTTGTTTACAGTTTTTATCCTGAGATTGGTAACTCCTTGTGGACTTGTAGTAGCTAATAACGAGACATAGAAAATTTGTATGTGAGGCATGCCATTTAATTAATATAGAGTAATTTGATCGCTTCGCGTTACTTACTCGGCGTGACCACGTGCGTCGAACATCCTACTTTTTGTCTTCCGCGGGCAATTAACACAGGCTACACAAAATCAGAGTCAGGGAGTAAATTGAAGCAAAAAAAACTTAAGCTTAAACGATAATTTTGAGTAACATACTTCCTCTATTATGTCAGGTTGTTGCGTTTGAAGAACCTTGGTACGACGGCCGGATCGAGTATATTTGTACTGTGAAAAATTAGTAAGCTCTTAGTATATTAATTAGCTTGTACGATATTAATTAAAACAATGTTAACTATTTCCATACATTTTCTGTTTGAGAATGAGTGATCGTAGGTATAGTTGTCGCTATGGATGTGGAAGTAGACGCGGGTGTCGTCGGCGGTGCTGATATCGAAACCGACGGAGTGGTCGTTATAGAAGTTACTATAATTATTGAAATTTTTAATTACCATTTCAACTTTATAGTATAACGTAACGAACATCTTGATACCTTGAGATTGAGCTACGGATCCAAGGATAACTCCCATTCGTGAATCCACGACCAATTGTATATTGCTCTGAGAGCCATTTGCGTTATTCAGTACATTCAGTTTAATGGGTTGCTGATTCTTAGTTTGATTCTGTAAATGCTACCAATGTAGTAATCTATCGATAATTGGGTTACTTGGTTCGCATTTTGTATAATACTCACTACACCCACAATGGATTGGGGATTTTTGACCACTGTCGGTGCAGAGTTCGAGGGTCTGATACATAAAATTGCAAAAAATATATAATTGTCTAGAAGAACAACAGCAGCTGCAACATTGAAACTACAACATGGAAAATGATACTTACAACGTGTACTGATAACCATTGACATTGCCTGCCTGACATACTAATTTACCTCCATGGTCTTTAATCAATTCGTCCAAAGTAGCAGCTACCTAAAAGGTTATTGTAAACAAACGTATGATCGGTATCAACAGTGCGTTATACAGTATTAGTTTCGACTGAAACGTGGAAGAACATACTCTATCGTAATTTTCCTTGAGTTCTAAACGCAACATCAATTGCGCTTCGCTGAGGGGTTCTTCTGCACATTCCAAGTTTAAAGTCATATGAGACGGTCGGGTAGTCGTTACCGAACGTGTAATTAACCGAGTCTTTGGCATTTTTGCGATGCGATCACTTTCTTACGAGCGTAGAAAAGTTCCTGAAAAAGGCAATGCATTTAAATGTAACTCACGATTGGCTTTCTTACTGCATCTACTCACGTATTTACTTACGTCTGAGTTTTCGTACACACTTTTTGTAACGCGTTAATCGTGCACGCACGAGTAACGCTTGGTTTTCACTTGACAAAATGACGAAAATTCTTCGTCAACAACATAAGTTGCCACACCTTCTCGTTTCCTCACAGCCCTCACATAGAACTCTTTGAGTTTAATTAGTGAGGTTACTGTAATGCTGTGTGTCTCTCGGGGATAAATGATTATGGCGGCACCGGTAATGCCGTCACAACAAACTCGACAAAAATACGTCACGTTAATAACTTGAATTGTATGCGGTCACCAAGTCGACGATACGCGCGCGAGTATGTGACGGTAGCAATCGCATCGCATCAGTCCAATAGAACACGGTAGGAAAAGAACGCTAACAATAAAGATGCAATATGTAGCTAATAAACCCGAGACCGAGGCACAGAGTATACAGTATGCCAGACGCGAAACTGCGGTCGGAACTTTTGATGTTCGCGTAACGCGATGACGCAGACTTTTTACACTCTACATTATATTGGAGAGGATATCCTCTCTGATTGTATATACTCTTTGATATTATCAGTATCCTCTCTGATATTATTTATATACTGATAGACCTTAGACCATATATACCTATAGACCCGGCATAGGTATAGTATGTGCATACGATGCGATGTTCCGAGATCTAAAATTATCTGGTGCCCTCCAGCCTCGTTTTGAGATAATTCAAAATGGTGGATAGTGAATGAGACGGAGCACGTATCGCGGTAGAAGAATTACCAGTAGTTGCCAGTGGAAATAAGATAACGAAAACTATTTTATTTTGTAATCAATAATTAGGATCACATTGTATCATATGTATTATACGTACTATATGTGTTATATGTATTATATATATTGTATGTATTACCCGATAAATATTATTGTTTTATATTACCTTGCGTATATTATATATAATATATGTAGTGTATTCGCCATATACATGTGTATATTGTTCTTACTATTCTTTTTTTAAATAAAGTAAGTTGTGAGGAAATAAATACAGATTTCATATTATCAACTTCTACATTAAAATTTAACTTTTCCCAGATTATAATCGACAATATGAGTTAGCCATATTTAAAATAATAAGAGTAAAGTAAAAATGAACGGGTAATAAAATAAAATACATGTATATATGTATATTACAGTTATAGTTTCCATAAATATTTCTACAGAATGAGATACAGCAATGACTCCCCTTTCCCCTCTACCACTTTAGCATCACGGTCTGCGATTTCTCAACATACTATAGCACTTTGCCCTCCAAAGTTGTCTGCTAGCCGGTTTAATCTTGGAACAAGGCAGACTTATCTGCACCGGGTCTATAGGTATATATGGTCTAAGATATTATCAGTATCCTCTCTGATATTATTTATATACTGATAGACCCGGCTTCAGATAACTGCTTTGACGCCAAGATTAAATCGAGATGACGGTTGTGGGCAGAGCGCAACAGTCTGATGAGAAAGTCGCAGGCGCTTGAACGAAGCTTCGAAGTTATGTCACAAGCGACGCCACTATCTATCTATTCTCACCTGTGGCGATTTTTTTGTATTTCAAATTATAAATTTGACAAAAATGAGATCATTGCTCGTACAAGTTTCGCGTATGCGCAACGAAATGCATGTCATCCAGAGAGATTCGTTTATTCTTATTGTTAGTGCGATAGAAGAACTGAATGGTCGGGTGTATGTATAATTGTTCTTGGCTAAGGAAGAATGCGTCGGTGGTGGATAGTTGTTTAGTTATGAATTACGAATCGCTGTCGATTTGTTTTCAAAACATTCAGATATTTTAGCCGTGGAAGCTTCCTTTTTCTGTAGCGTTAACAATACAGTCAGACGGTATCGTTTCATGCTGATAGATGACGGGCCAATGACGAGCAGAATAAGCTGGAAACTGGCGATAGAACGAAAAATCTTTGGATACATAGTACGGATAATATGTTTCGCTGCATGGCCGCCATTGGTCGTATTTCAAACCCACGTAGCACCTGAAATGCAGTTGTTGTTATCATTATTGTCATTGTTATTGTCATTGTTATACAATATGTATGTACCAGGGATATTCATATCCTTGTGAAAAGCCGCATTTATGATCGGGTTCGCAACAATAATTCCAGCTGCCCTGTTCTGAGTTTCCGTCGATTTCGCAGGACCAAAAACCAGCTACCTCGTTTCGTTGGCAGAGGGTCCCGTTTCTACAAGGGTGGCCGCTTACCGTATAACGTTGGAAAGTCGAAAGTGTCCTTGCTGGCCGAGAACGGTAATGCAAAAGAAAAACTATCAGTCGACGAGTTCAACAATGTGGTTTTCCTTTATCGCTTCATCCAATTTACTTACAGCGGAAGTGAAACGGTGAATCGAATCCCGGTTCGAAACGGTCGTAAGAGGATGGTGGCTGGATACCGGGACCATCGACGTTGCTAATGTTATCTGTCTCGTGGCCATTTTCTCGCTGTTGATCGTGTCCATACATTCTGGGCTGAAATTGATTTCTTGTTCTCGGGGCGGAATGGAAGATCGATCCGGTTCCGTGGATCCTGTCGTCGAATACGATTTGCGGGTTCGGCTGCTCCAACGTGGCCGTGGAAGGGAACGACGCCGGCAGTTGCCCGCGATCTTTGGATATGGGCGTGACGTTCGGCTCGTACAGCGGATTCGTTGACAGCCCGCAAAACGGTTCAAGATCTTTCCACATGTACAGCACATGATTATCGTCATGAGTATAGTCTAAATTCGGTCTTAGGTCTTGTATAGATATATCGCTCAGCCAACAATTATGTTGGGTACCGTCAGTGTTGGCCCTCCTATGAACAACATTCGATAATTATTATCGTGTTCTAAATACACGGAGAAATGGGAGGTCGGGTCTCCCGTAATTGGTGATTCGAAAACGGTATGTGCTCACATGTAATTGAACGACATGCACGGTATCGCTTCCGTGTTCCTCATCGACGAGCACCTCTGGCGACACTCTGATTTCGTAGGAGTCCGCGTCGAAGACACTATCGCGTGGGACATTAATTTGCACGGCCTGTGATACCGAGCGTAACAAAGTTCATCCGAATCCGTCGAGTCGTACCCCTTCTCGTAGGACGCGGCCAACTTGGAAACCGATGGTACCGATGGGTACGTTCCACAGCCGTAGGAGAAGCTGCTTCTTTCGTATAATTCAGCGCCGTCCATGTCGAGCATATTGATAGGATCGATTTCGCCCGATGTCCAATCGCTTAGAAAACAATTTGGATTTGCATAACCGCGCTCGTGACTACGCTCGCGCTGTTTGATCGTTGCGTACACAAAGACAAAACTTTTACAGATAAACTCTTGCGACGCCGTGCAGGCAAACTGACATTCTCCCAAATTATGCGCGAACGTTGACTTTCTCGTAATGTCCGTCGGTATACCGAATCCGCTCCTCACTCTCGAGAAACATTCTTCCGCGGGGAGACGACTCGTTTCTTCTCTCGAGTAGCAAACCTTCGGATCCTGAATCAACATGTAGACGTCGTAATCACGATCCGGCTCGAGGTCCGTGTACGAATTGAGATCTTTATGCGAAAGATCGCTGAGCAAGCAATTGTCGGTGGGATTTGTGGACAGTACATTGTATCTGTATACATGGAACGAAAAGTAGAAACGATAAAGATGATGATAGTTGTACATGTATAAGACAATAGACACTTTTTCGTTTACGTTACACCGCTGCGATGGATTTCGTTTATACGCGCAGTACTCTTTTTTAAGAAAAATAGGTTTGCGGGATTACTATGACGCGTTCGATCGCGTCGAGCTCACCTGTAAGCGAAGCTCCCGCAAGCGTAGGCTGTTTCGGCGAGGCAAAGTTGCTCGCATTGTTTCGGATCGCGCGCCAGGCACGACTTTCGCAGAACGTTTCTGCCGAGTTTCGAACCTGTTGCGTATGTAATGAAACACCTTTGACCAGTTGACGTGGCCTCGCGCTCTCCGAAACCATAGTCTTTCGAAGCAGAAACGATCGTAGGCAAGTAGCTATCGTCGTATCCGAATGCGCTGCCGTAATTGTAGAATTTCTCCGAGGAGGGCTCGTTGTTTCGAGCATAGAAAGAGTCGCGTTGCAACGATTTTTCGTCGATCTCGTACGCGGGTAACATTGAAGATTTTACGTTTGAGTATCCGTTGTGGACAAAGTCGTGGAAAGAATTGCCGCGAACCGGGCCACTTTCCGTATTCCTTTCGTTACCGTACCAGTTCGAAGGGGCGTTTTGACGATAACCAAAGTCTACGGAGCATAAAAATTAGTTAGCTTGTTTCGCCTTGTTTTAACTCGGTGGCGTCTCCTCTTTGTATCGTCGATGAAACGATAGCGCGATACGCCAGGACAAGTACTCACCGCGAAGACCATCGCGCGGAAATTGTTCGTTGAACCGTGATGCGTGTTTGTCGAACAAGTCCGGAGTAGATTGATAAAGCGAGAAGTCCGTCGGAATCGATTGCTGTCGAAATAGATCGGTGTCCGTGTTGTGCTGTTCGATCTGCGACCATGCATCCGGAGGCCGGGTTCGACGGGGATAAGTGTCGCCGAAACTTTCCTTGGAACGCATACAATTTCGATCTCTTTCGTAGTAATCGTACCGGGAATCGATTAAGAAGTCTTTGTTGGCGTTCATGAGGAGGTATGGCGTGGCTGTCAGCTCGCACGTACTCTTCGATCCGTTTGTCTCGTGCCTTGAAATTACGGACAAGCTGCGTTACAATCTGCCGATGGTTTTGCTTAGAAAATGTTTTCTCGCGTAGCGACAATTGGTGATCGATCTAAATTTGAAAACCGGATAATCGAAGATGATCGGTTCACGTACCTGTAGTTGAAACCTTTACAGTCAAACGTCTTTTCATGTTCGCACGCGCGATGGCAGTCCTGCACGTTTTCACAATCGACGACACGCTCGATAAGCGGTTCCATCGTCTTCTTACCAGGTTGGAGTTTCCGATGACAAGTCACTAAATGGCACAATAAACTCGGATCAAGTTCGATGCGATATCGATAGAAAGAAATCGTCGATTTCCTAGGAGCAAGATTCTTTTTATCTGTCGCGAATCGCAGAACGGTAGACCGCGCCGTTCCGTTGCTAAACTTACGCGTGAAATCATTCCCGTCGATTCTCTTCCATGGCAGGGTTGAATTTTGAACAACAGGAAGAATGACCAGCGAAAGCACAAAAGACCACCACCACCACAACCACCAATACCACGATTTCGTGAACATTTTCATTAATTCGGGAAACCTATACGCGTAGAATGAAAATGCTGTTTATTTGCTGTTTATTCGGTCTGTCCAATTGATCGGTTTTCCAATTACGTTGAATTCTCAGAGACTGGTCCACGTGCATGTTCTACGTTTACTCGTGTACATAAGTATAACGATTATACACAGGAAATCTCGACTTCGAGAATATTACGCGCGCAAGCAAGTCGACAAGATGGAAATTGTAAGACGCGCAAGAAATAATGGAGAAAATACAGTCGTGTGTGGTTTTATAGAAAAGTGAACGTTTCCGTAGAGATAGTGGGAGGAATTGTTCGCACGTTGGAGAAGGAACACCTCGCCGTTCGTGTTTTTCGACGAGATAAAGTTGTTTCTTACGGTCAAAAAGTTCCTTAAACCAACAATTATCTATTCGGCTACTAGCGAGTGCCGATACTGATTTATAGCAAGCAACATTTTCATTTTCCATTTTTCCTTTCATCCAACCGCGAACGCGTGCATCCATTGTTTCGCTGGAACCGTTCGTCGCGTACACTGTACATTGTGTACACACATTAACCCGTACCTTCCATGTACCCTCTCATCGCTGGTCTCCTTATGACACAATGATTCACACGAGAAACCAATGTGCAACAACTTGTAGTATCCTTCGAGATTCACCATCAAGGACATATAGTACAATTATTTCAACTAGCTCGTCGTTCGTGCGATCACGGCGCGTTTACAAAAGATTTGTGTATGTGCTTGGATCGATTGAAAGTTTCGTGTTAATTGTCTACGATAATCGTGTACGCGTTGAAATTGGTTGAAACGTGTCGATGCTCATGGTGCTGGCGATATAAGAGGAAGAAGAAAAAAGTGAATGCCGAGTAGTAGAATATTTTGTCGTAGTTGTCCTCGAAATTTCTTGGAGACTCACCGAGGGGAGTGTTCGACGTTTTCTTTTGGTTTTTATTGACGAGAATGTCCAAGACGCTACGGTTGTCGTCGTCAGAATGAAAACGTCCGTCGTGATCGATGAATAGATTGTAGTTGCCAGCGAGCCCGTGATTCACCTTGCCATAATCATTTTTAACTCTTAAAATTTAAAAAAAAAACACATCTTTGCTTTTTACAAGATCGCTTCTTTTGAGAAAGTGATGCGAGAATGACGGATGGAACGAGATGACGAGAAGGAACAGAACAGACTAGAACATAAAAATGTTACAAACGGAACAGATATTACCTCGGAACCGGAAAGGTACGAAAGAACGTCGGGGATACGGGTTTGATCGGTTTCCGCGAGGGACTACCATCGGCACGATCAGGTGCATCGTCTTCCTTTGCGTTTGGTCTCTCGGCGAGTTTGCCCGATAAAGAACTTCCGTAGGAAAGAGCGGCGTGACGAATGCACCACAGGGAATTTTGTCGCTTTTTCACGTATACGTCATAGTCAGGATCGATTTTCAGATCCTCGTGGTCCGGTACGCGTGTGCTCAACGCACAGGTACCATTGCCCTTCGCGCCAACGCTGACGAAAAATTGAAAATTCCAAGATAAAGCGGTAGGGGCCGATGCTGTAATTTATTCAAGCTTTTCTTACCCAAACGTGAAAGAATTGCAAATTCGTTCGCTTCGCGAGCACTGTTCCTCGCATTCCGTTAAACCTGTGACCTCGAGTCGCGAGACGATGTCCGTATCGGATAACTTGGACCCCACGGATATTCTTGCGTAACAATCTAACAGAAGAAACGTTATTCTTTTTTAACAGCGCGGATTCCGTGGAAGTTGTCGGTCTAGTAATTTTACCATTTTCAGGAATGGCTATGCGATTATCGATCGTCAGGCACTGCGATCGAAAACACTGCCCAAGAATACCGAATAGATGAAATGCAGCTGACAATGAGGATAGAGCACATCTCCGTTCAACCATGTTTTACAGTCTCACTTGTAGCAGTCGGATCAATCGAATCGACTTTCTCCGATCGTGAACGGATGATACGATATTGATGATTATACTATATTGTGTTATACTATCGTGTATGCAGCGAAGATACAAAATCCCGCGATATCACATAGATTCGCAGTCGCGCGTACTCGCGCGTAGCATGGACACGACACAACGATGCGTGCTACACTCGATATACATATTTCCTATCGTATTGTGCGTGATCAGCGATCTGAACTTCACCAAAGTTCCCATCTAACTGTCGGACCAGTCTCGCATACAAAACGTAATAGGAGCTCTCTAAAGTGAACATTACGTTAGAATCGTTTCTCTGTTGTTGGTCTCCTTCTTTCTTGCTCATAAGCATAAAGGAACTCTCCGAGACATGCACCTGTGCGCCAAGTACATTGTATTATAATACGCGAACACGTACACGCGCACGTATACGTATCCGTCGATCGTGTAGCGAGTAACGAGACACAATGCTCCAGCACACCGTGCGCCTTTCTTCTCGCACACACATCCAAATCAAAGTCGTACTTCCGTGACAATACTCTCGTACAAGAACGGCCGGGGTAGCTCTCGTAACGAAACGGTGCGATCGGCTCGTTTCTCAAGGGTAACGTTCGATGCGTCTGCAACGGAATATAAGGGCATTGCAATCTCTACGTAATCCATCGTAATCATAATTCTAGGTGTAATCGTAATCGTGATCGTTGTCCTCGGTCGAGTACACGATTCTATTGTCGTGTGTCGCATAACTTTGATCGACTCGCCTTCGCCGTACTATGCGACTTATCGTGACTTGTGTGGGATCGCGTTTCAGTGTCCTTATTTTGAATCGCTATAGACTGTAGGCCCAAGCAGAAGATTATTACTACGGGAATACTTACGTAACGAGAATGAGATAAGTTAAACAAAGCCGAGACGCGTCACGCTTCCTGAGGCCTGGCCCAAAGACAGGATGATTCATCTTCCGATTATCGTTCCGGACTCGGCGTACAAGCTTCGAATGCCTACTGTTACTACCTAATTTTGTTAGCGGTTCTTTGTATCCTGGACAATTTTGATCGTGAGGGAAAAGCATGTTTTCTCCGTCGCATTCTGTTTCGAAGGAAAACAGAAAATTGATGAGAAGTCAATTATTATGGTACCGTCTGGTTGCTTCGGTCGCACTGATATGGTTGTTAGTGTGTACAATGTAAAACGCGTCGAATGTTTTACGCTTTTATTGAAAATATAGAAATATGTAAATACTATCGGGTATTTACCCATAACATCACTTTCTTTTTCTCTTTTTCTTCGTAGAAAGTAGACACGATCAGTGGAAGACGCACTCGATTTTCTTTTAGGATTCTCGCGCGGAGAAGGTGGAAGCTCCGCGGAACATTGTTCGTTCATAAGATGGGCAAGACGGATCGGAGGCGCGCGGAGTGTTACAGTAAAGGTCCATTTATACTATCAGCACAGACACGTTCCGTATCCGATCAGACAAAGATTCTTCAATGCATTTAGGTGCAAGTGTTTATACTATCCGTATCGGAACGGCACCGGCACGTATCGGCACCGTTCCGACAGGTTCATTTATACTATCAGTTCAGACACGGAGCGTGTCCGATCAGACAAATATTCTTCAATGCATTTAGGTACAAGTGTTTATACTATCCGTATCGGAACGGCACCGGTCTGACCGTCCAACATTCTCGCAAAGAATACTTTAGCGGTTGGTGCCGATGCGAATAGTAGTATGCATGCGTTCTGACTCTGTTCAGACTAGGCTGAAAATCATGAGTCAAATGTTTGTAGATTCTAAGATTAAAACTTGGACTTTTGCATTTTCTCGCCAAAATCTATAGGATTACATGAGAAAAAGGCAAAAATTTCTATTTACGCAAGGTACAGTGCAGCCTAAGATAATACTCGGAAAAAAGGTGGCTGATGTGAGGGTTGAATTAAAACCAGTATTGACGGTGAAGCCGTCAAAATCCTTCGAGATTCGTTCATAGGTCACTAAAGACTACAATATATTAAAATTTGAACGGAACGTGTCTTTGCGGATAGTAGAAATACTACTGTCCGAGTCGGAACGGTGCCGATACGGATACGGAACGTGTCTTTGCGGATAGTATAAATACTACTGTCTGAAACGGAACGGTGCCGATACGGATACGGAACGTGTCTGTGCTGATAGTATAAATGGACCTTAAAACTCGAGGCTAGAGTTAACAACACCTGTTTGGTCGCTTGTACGTTTCGTGCATCCCACTGACGATACTGACGTTTCGGGGTCCTTCCCGGATGCCTGTAATCGATATGCCGGTATTATCAGGCCCGACCGAACTCGGCGCTTCGTACACTCTGATCGACGTATGGCCACGTCCGGTTGACGATAATCTGAGAAGTCCCCTACCAACGTCAAGGAACACGTTTTCGATTCCTTTGTCCTGTACCACCGACGTCTCGTGGTAGCTCGCTCCGATTTTCGTCGCGTATGTTCGACCCTCCTCGGCGTCGACTTGCCGTTCCTCCGTCAAGTCCGATTTATTTCCGACCACGACCAACACGATGCTCTCCTCGATGTTCTTACGAAGTTCGGCTACCCAGTCCTTCATCGCTGTGAACGTGTCGTATCGAGTTAGATCGTACACCAGCAGCGCGGCGTTGGTGTTCCGATAATACATCGGTGCCATCGATCTGAATTTCTCTTGTCCCGCCGTGTCCCACACCTGTAACCGATGCGATCGCATTTTATCGATAATATGTATATCGTTTCGAATAGAAATTCAAATAATGATATAATCGTATGAAATTCGCGGGTGCGTGTGCGTATACGTGTAGGTACATGTGATTGTGCGAGAGCGTCTGTTGCCTGTCGAAAAGAACACGCAAACGTATAGACTAGACCGAGGAAAGAATAACAGACTGCTCGAAATCAATTTATTTAATTTGTGCAACGTTAGATACCTGCAACACTATTCTTGTATTTTCCACGTTCAGGATACATGTAAAAAAATCCGCGCCTATCGTGGGAGACACTTGATCCCACAGACTTTTCCTGACGTAACGATTGATCATACTTGTTTTTCCAACACCTGAAAAATTCATCAGTTCTGCAGGTCCACGCTAACTACAGCACAATTATGCATAGAATCTAATAGTTCATTCATCTATTTAAGATATACGTACATGTATTTACGTGTAAAAAAATATATAATATATATATATATATATATGTATATATACGTGTTCTGATCAACGTTGACGCATGTGTCGTGTGTGCATGTGTGTGTCCGTATGCATATGTGTGCACCAATGGCACACTGAGGGGAGGGGAGAGGAGACTAGATTTTATTCTGTAAATAAAGTTCTACAATCATCTGATAGATATTATTTAATGTGTGTTAAAAATCTTTGCGTGGCCTGATACAAGAAGTTTCAATGTCAATATTTGTTAAGTAAATTGATCAGACCACAAAATTTAATACGTTCAACTCTCTCTCTCTCCCCCCCCCCCTAAGATTAAATCCTGAGTGCGCCGTTGGTGTGCACTTGTATATCAATTAGAAACCTAACCTAAGTATATATAAAGTTTGCAAATAGTCGCGAAACTACGCGGACATACAAAGTTACAGATAAACCCGAAAGATGAGAACACTTTCGAAAACATAATAAAAAATATGTTCGGACAAGCGTCGTGTTTTCAAATACATGAATATACACGAAAAACAAAACAAAACAAAAGTACAAATAGCAATGCCCGTTAGATCATGATAATTTCTCGATCGGTGACTCACCTTGGAACCCTAAAGCAACCATTTTTCCCTGTACAGTTTTCATTCTTCACATACATATAAAATGGAAAATATATGACGCGTATAAATAATATCGAATGTTGACATAAGATAACAATGCGAATACCAATACCGAATATCAAATGCGACCTATAAAAGCCTACGCATTTAGATAGTGGCGCCATCCGTGGTAAAACGCGCACACTCGTAAACTCGTAAACTTGGGGGGAATTTCTTTAAATTAAACTTTTCAATAATTAAATATAACTTTCCCTTCACAACTTATAAATTCTTAATTTAATTTTTTATTTGAATTTGAGTTATTTATTTATTTTATAAATAAATTAACTTTAAATTAAATTCAACAGATCTTATGTTAACTTAATGAAGGTTTAATAAAGACTGTTATTTACAAACGAAAATCGTTGATAAGAACAATTAATAAATGAATTAATATTTACAATGATCAATGCGATGATGTCGGTAAACTAGAAAATGTCCAATGTTGATAAATGAGAAATCTTCATTATCGACAATCGCCACAAACTTGTACAGGTAACGACACCTTTTGTCAACGACGAGATACTCATGACACACATGAGGTATAAGAGTCTGTGCTCATAATATTAGGCCTGCAGACAAGCTCGCATATGAGAGCCGAGTTCGAGTCGAGTCGAGTCGGGACTCGCATTTCGAGTCGA